>CAJVPL010001705.1:0-12290 GCA_910591945.1 Ambispora gerdemannii | reverse complement strand
GCGGAAATCCAATGCGCCCTGACCCAAATTCAAACCGGATTGCAAACGGTAGTTAATAACCAAGCCCAATTAGCTCAGCGACTAATTGCTTTAGAACAAAATGCTAATAACCAGCTAACTAATCTTAATAAGCAATTCAACTCTTTGCGTTTAACCCACACTAAAGAACAAAAAAGAATTGAATTGCATAGCAATGTGAGTGATTTTGATAAATCACGACAATTTGACCGACCCCAATTAGAAAATGCCGACCAAGAAAGTTATTAAACCTGTCTTAATTTAACAAGAAAACTATTAACCGACCCTTATGTTCAATGTCAACCTCGAACCCTTAATCCAGCAAATCAAAGAATTTAATCTCAATCAAATCCAAACTAATCAGTTACTAACTGAAATTTTAGAAATAATTAAAAAAAAATAATGACAAAAAACGTTATCGAAATTAGAAAACTGAAAAAGGTTTATGATGGTAGAACTGTACTGAAAAATGTTAGTTTTTCGGTCAAAAAAGGTAGCATTCATGGTTTTATTGGTCCCAATGGAGCGGGCAAGACTACTACTTTAAAATGTTTAATGAGTGGAATAATACCCAGTGCCGGAGAAATCTATTTAGAAGGCAAGAAAGTTGGTGAAAATGAACTGGCTAATAAAAAGATAGGATTTATGACTGAGCCAGCCGAATTTACCGATAATCTAAGTGTAGAAGATTTTATTCATTTGTCTGGAAGATTATGAAACATTTCTGAAGACCAAGTGGAAAAACGTTTGAAAAAGTCTGATTTAAACAATCACCGCTCAAAAAATTGTGGCGAACCATCCACTGGTTGAAAAAAGATTTTACTCTATTTTGTTTCGGTTCTGCACGAGCCAGACATTTTAGTTTTGGACGAACCAACTTCTGGTTTAGACCCTTCCTATCGCGGCATTTTACTAAACCAATTAGAGGGAGTTCGGAAGCGAGGTGGCACGGTATTAATTTCCAGTCATATTTTATCAGATTTGCAAAAGTTAGTTGATTCAACTACTATCATTGATAAAGGTAAAATAATTTATACCGGGGAAAAACCGGACGATATTGAAGAAATGTATAATAAATTAGTCCTCAAAGATAAAATTAAAGCCAAAGAAGGACAAACTTGAATTTAGATTTATGAATATTTGACACTCTTGAAGTTATTACTTAAAAAGGACTTTTAGCAAGTGAAGCACTTGGCTAATTTTACTAATACATTTAGCATTTTTTGGTCTCGTAATTCTTTTCACGCAGCCACTATATAATCCTCCTATTATCAACAACACTAACGATTTTTTTGCTGGTATTTTCTATTACCCGCTTGGTGCTCCACTGTATGTTTGAACCCTGGTATTTAGTCCAATCTCGTGATTATTTTGAGGTTGAATTGATGACATAGCCCAAAAAACTCAAAAAGATGGCACTGATTTATTTTTTTTGACCACCGAAATACCGACCAGTCGGAAACAGATTTTTTGAGGAAAAATAGTCTTTTTAACTAGTTCTTTGTTCAGTTTACATCTCCTTGCTTTTGCTACCCCTCTTGCTTTGATGTTATGAAAAATGAATTACTTTGCTAATTTTACCGGACTGCAAACTTTTTCCTTTTTAGCCTGTAATTTTTTGGCTATTCCTTTATTTTTCTTTGCTCCATTAATTATTTTCTTAACCTCTTTGGCTTCTTTGAAATCAGTTTGATATACCATTCTGAAATGGCTGGGTCGCTTGTCGATAATAATTCTGATGTTTTTGATATTTTTAGTTGGTTGAGCACTATACAAAGGCGGGGGAGTAGGAGAAAAAATAATCAAATGAGGGAAAGAGTGTTTTGACTGGCTGAAACAAAATTATCTTTTAATGACTTTAACCATTATCGGGGAGTAGTTACTTGTTTGGCGATATTTACTCTCTTTTTGGCTTATAAGAAGTTTCAAGAAGAAGATTTGAGTTAGAAAAAAAGAGTGCAGGAATTTATTATTGATTCCGCTGTGGAAAATAAAACTTACTCCTATTTAATAACTATTGCTTATGATGGTAGTGATTTTGCTGGTTGGGCTACTCAACCTAAACAATTTACTATTCAGGGGTGTATTGAAAAGATACTGAGCAAAGTTTTTCGACAAAAAATCAACATTTTAGCGGCTAGTCGCACCGATAAAGGAGTACATGCCCACGACCAAAATTTTACTCTGCGCCTGAAGTTATTATTCTCCGAAGAAAGATTATTTGATTTATTAAGACAAGTTCTTGGCAAATATATTCTAGTCAAAAAAGTTAAAAAGGTAGATAGTAATTTTCATCCTATACGAAACGTTATTAGCAAAGAATATCGTTATTTCATTAATATCGGAACACAAGACATTTTTCGAAGCAAATATCAGTGAGAATATAATTTGCCATTAGAAACTAAAAAACTAAATGAAATTCTCCAAGTTTTCCAAGGTTGCCATAATTTTTTTAATTATTCTTATTGTCGCTGACAAGAGCGAGAAAGAGTGAATACTGAACGAGAAATTACTTCGTTAAAAAGTTGAAAAAGAAAAAATATTGTGATAATCAGTATTATGGCTAAAAGTTTCCTTCGCTACCAAATTCGGGCAATAATTGGCGAGGTCATTAATTGTTATGAAGGAAAGCAAACTATTGCCGATTTACAAGCAAAATTAACTAATTGTACTAAAAAAAATTACAAATACAAAAATATTGCTCCCGCAGCCGGTTTGTATTTATGAAAGATTAATTATTATTAACTTATTTAGCAAAAAAAACTTTTCGAAAAAGAACCAGTTTACTTATTTCTTTCACAACAAAAAAACAAAAAAATGGTAATCGTTAACATCTCCAAAACCGAATTTTTGGCAACGAAATACTTTTTTTCTTTGTCTCTAAAATTAATTTAATATGTCATTACTAATCACCTTGGAAGGAATCGACGGCAGTGGCAAAACTACCCTGATTAATAACCTGCAAAAAATTGATGAATTAAATCTAATAACTCATAGTTGACGAGACACTGAATTAGGAGAAAAAATTTGGAACTTAATTAATGAGACACGAGCGCAAGGAAAAAGTAGAGTACCAAGCGATTGAAGTTATATTTTCCTTTTTTTGGTTACTTTTGATGAACTAGCAAAGAAAATAATTGAGCCGAATTTACAAGAAGGCAAATTAGTTATAATTGACCGTTATATTGATAGCACTTTTGTTTATCAGGGATTAGAAGGAGAAATAGGAATTAACAACATTCAAGAAATTGCCAAAAGAACGATTGGTTTATCGCTGCCTGATATTACTTTTATCCTTGACATTGACCCCCTGCAAGCCCAAGCAAGATTAAAAAAAAGAAAGTTGGAGACTGGTGAATATACTAATTGAGATAACTTAAAGTTAGAATTTCATAACCGAATCAGAAATCATTACCTAGAATTAAAAAAATATTTCCCAGAAAGAATTTATATTATTAATGCTGAAAGAAACGAGACTGAAATATTAGCAGAAGTTCAAACTATAATTAAAAAATGCTTGCCTGAGAAGGATAAGGGAAATAATTTACCAAGTTCTGCCCGAGTAGTTATTCAGAATGAAAAAGGAGAATTTTTGCTAGTAAAAGATAAATGAGGTTGGAATTTTCCTGGTGGAAAAATAGAAAAAGGTGAAACGCCAGAGACAGCTGCCAAAAGAGAATTATTTGAAGAAACTAACCTAGTGGTGAAAAATTTGGAAAAAGTTGTGGCAGAAAATTTCTTTTACGCCAATTTACCGAAAGATAGCCAGCATTGAAAGGTTTATCTTTTTCGAGCCAACAAATACTCAGGAAAGATAAAGATTAAAGAGGTGGAAAAAATATTAGGCATTAAATTTATGGGTGATAATTCTTCAGGAAATAAAGAAAAACAGCAACCTTATCAATTCTATTTAGAAAGAATAAGAAAATCAGAAAAATATGGCAAATAATAAACAAACTAATTCACAACAAAATCAGAAAAATATGGAAGTAAAGAAAACAAAAAAACCCCAAAAACTCAATTGATTTACAATAACCAATTTTTACCGCAAAGAAACAGTAATTTTTTATTCCTTAACCACTTTAAGTTGTTTGGGTGCTTTTGTGATTTCCAGTAATGTTGCTAAAAAACTTGCTGAGGCGGTCAAGCGAGGAGAAGTAAAATATGATCTAAAATGGGAATTTTTTGGTAAAAAATTAGGAGTATGAAATTTTGCTAGTCAAGGAGCATTTATTGCCACCATGCTTGCTGTTATCGTTGTCGCTTGCTTGATAGTTGTCGCTCATGTTTACTATTCTTATTATTTTGCTAATAAGGTGGCAGTGGCAGTTAAAAAAAAATTGACCCGCAAACTTTTTTCTTTGCAGAATTCTCATGATCGAAAAGAAACTTTAACTATTTTAACTCATAATGCTCGAACTTTTTCTTACTTAACTCTTTTCGTTCCTAATCAGATATATTATGCTTTACTTGATACTATCATGACTTTTGTTGATGTTTATCAAGTTGGTAAAAAAACAGAACAGCATGCTTTGATCTGATGAGGAGTCGCTTATTACTTTTTAATATTAGCTGTGGTTCTTTTCTTCCAATTTTGAGTTTATAAAAAAGACCAACCATTCCAGAAGGCTCTAAAAAAAGAAGTAGAACGGGAAGACTTTCTGGTCAACAATCGTGATTTAATTATTAAGAAAAATTTGACGTCTTCCTCGCTTAATTCTTACCATTACCATCTTGGCAAAACTCATAAAAAAATTAACCAACGCGATTGAATTTATACTTTATCTTTTGTTGTTCCCAATTATTCTTTGGTGCGAGCAACTGGGTTTATTTTTTTGCCGTTTGTTAGAGATGAATCTACTTTTGTGGCCGTAAACGGAATAACTAGTTTGTGTGATTCAACCAAAAAAATGATTGAAAGATTGCGGGAATATCCTTATGGACTTTCAGCGCAAAAACAAATTAATAATTTCCTTGCTCAGCCGGAACGTGATGACCTGCAACAAAACGTTCTCATTAAGGAACCAATTCAAACTATCACTCTCAAAAAAGTAAGTTTTGGGTACCAGGAAAAAAAACTTGTTCTAAAAAAATTAGATTTACAATTTCAAAAAGGGAAAGTAAATTACTTAGTGGGTGAAAATGGCTACGGCAAAAGCACAATAATTAGTCTGATTATGGGCTTGTATCAACCAAATAAAGGCGAGATACTTATCAATAATGAATACAAATTAAATGAAGTAAATTTAATAAAATGACGAGCCAAAATTGCTTATGCTGAACATGAAAACTTGATTGAAAATGGCTTGTCAACTGGCCAAAAACAATTAGCCGACCTGGATAATTTGTTTGCTAGAAGCAAAGACAAAGAAATATTCATTTTTGATGAAGCCGACAATGCCTTAGATGAAAAAAACAAAGAAGAATTTCGAGAAAAAATAGAGAAAATTAGTAAAAAGAAATTAGTTATACTAATCGGACATTAAAATTAAATTGGTGAAAGAATACTAAAATCTATTAATAAATTATGGCAGAAAATAACAAAAAAACCCGAGCCGAAATGATACTGCGGGATATTGAAGCCCACTTGCAGAAGCTTATCAATGAAAAAAAAGAATTGAAAAAAAAATTCTCAGAAAAGTTAAAAGAAGTAGAAAAACAAAGAAAAGAAAATCAAGGCTGGTTTGAGGGTAATTGAAAGGAAGCTGAAAGAATCGAAAATAAACTGATGTTGCTCTGAGATTATTGAAAAAGAGAAGTAGAAATATTACAATTAGAAAGAAAAATAGCATCCGGGGTACTGCCTAGTGAAAGAGAAGAATTAATGAAAGAAATTCAAAGACTCAATTCTTATAATGTCACTCTGGAACAAGGATTTAAAAAGAGAAAAATCGATGCCGAGGTAATTACTGAAATACGAAAAAGGTTAGGAGTTTGAGAAGATCGCGAGGATTAAAGATGGGAGAAAAACAGTATTTAAATCTCTTAGCAAATATAATAAATAATGGTGAAAAAAGGCTAGACAGAACCGGAGTGGGAACAAAAGTTCTATTTGGCTGCCAAATGCGATTTAATCTCCAGGTAGGTTTCCCTTTACTCACCACTAAAAAAGTTAACTTCAAAGCAGTTGCTCATGAGTTACTGTGATTTATTAAGGGCAACACTAACATCAAATATTTAGTTGATAATGGTGTAAAAATTTGAAACGAGTGGCCTTTTAAAAAGTATAAATTGTCTCCTGACTACCAAGGAGAAAATTCGGAGGAATTTGTAGAAAAAATTAAGACTGATAATAATTTCGCCCAAAAATATGGTGAATTAGGACCTGTTTATGGTAAGCAATGACGCAATTTTGACGGAGTAGACCAGTTAAAAAAATTAATAGAGAATTTGAAGAGCAATCCTTTTTCTCGCCGTCATATTTTATCGGCTTGGAATCCACCCGAAATTAAACAAATGCTCTTGCCACCCTGTCATTTGTTAGCCCAATTTTTTGTTTCTAATAATAATGAATTATCTTGCTTGTTATACCAAAGAAGTGGCGATATGTTTTTAGGTGTTCCTTTTAACATTGCCAGTTATAGTTTGCTAACTGCGATGATAGCCCAAGTTTGTGACTATAAAATTGGAGAATTTATTCATGTAATCGGTGATGCTCACATTTATTTAAACCATTTCGAGCAAGTTAAAACACAACTATCCCGAGAAGCCAAAAAATTACCAAGTTTGAAACTTAATCCGAAAATAAAATCGCTTTTTGACTTCCGTTTTGAAGATATTAGTTTAGAGAATTATAAACCGCATCTTCCAATTAGAGCCAAAGTGGCGGTCTAGTAAAACAATATTATTATATTTATGAATCACATAAGCCCTGTTACAAAAAAAATTGAAGCAAAATAAAATAATCCTTATCGATTGAACCTGATTTTTTAAAAAATACTGAAAAAAATTCTTAATACTAATTTTCCTAGCAACAATTAGCACCTTCTCTTTTTTGCTTCTGGCTCGTAACAGTGCTGAGAGAATTTATTCCCTATTAAGACAAGGTTCGAAAAGTTCAAACCCTAAATACATTTTCTATTCTTTTAGTGGCAAATCCTTGATAAATTTTGGCGAAAACTGAAAAAACTATCTCTTATTTGTAATTTTCTTCGTTGTTATAAGTTGTTTTCTGACTGCTATCTCTTATTATTACCGGAATTACTTAGCTTATTTGGTTAGCAATAACTTAAAACAAAAATCAATCAATAAGTTATACAGACTGGAAGAAAAATCAGCAAAAGAACTAGAAAGGAGAACTTTCGGAATTATTTACTACCAATCTAAAGAACTAGGTAATTATTTAGTTTTCCTCCCTGACAATCTTTATATTTTTTTCTTAACAACCATTCTGCTCTTTTTTGAACTACAATCAGCTTCTGGTATTAACATATGGGCAGGCTTAATCTACTTCCTTTTGGCTAGTTTATTAAGTTTTAGTTTCAACTATCTAATTAATCGCCAAAAAACTGAATTACAAAAAATTGTTGAAAAGCAAACTGAAGCCGAAAATAACTTGATTAACAATCGAAAATTAATTATCAAAAAAGGGTTAACTAACACATTTTTTAGAAATTACCAACAAGTTTCCCAGACCGTTCAAAAAAAGGCCAATAAAGAAAGTTTTTTCAGTTCGCTTTACAAGTCAACTTTTTCCTATCTAATCCGCTTTGGTAAGTATTTTTTATTGCTAATTCTTTTAATTTTTGTTCCTAACGCTAATGACTTTATTATTTTTACCATGTTTACCAAATTAGCTTCTTCTTTTAGTTATTTGATAAAAGGCGTGAGAAAATATCCTCAGTATGCTTCGACTCAAAAAAGATTTAATTATTTTCTTGGTTTGCCAGAAAGAGACGATACCCAAAAATATCTTATTGACGAGCCAATCACTTCTATTTATTTACAAAATATTTCCTTTGCTTACGAAAAAGACAAGCAAGTTTTTAAAGAACTAGATTTAGTATTTGAGAAAGGCAAAATTAATAATTTACAGGCCCCTAATGGATTCGGTAAAACAACTATTGTTGATTTACTTTTTGGACTCTATCGGCCAACAAAAGGAGCAATAATCATCAACGAAAAGTATAGACTAAGCGACTTAAATTTGAAAAAGTGGCGAGAAAAAATAGCCTATGCCGAATCTGATAACTTAGTTAGATTAAATTTATCACTGGGACAAAAACAATTAATTGACTTACAAGAAACACTACACAAAGATAAAGAAATCTATATTTTTGATGAAGTTGATAATAATTTAGATAAGAATAATAAAATTATTATTAAGGAAAAAATGGAAATGCTCGGTCGAAAAAAAATAGTAATTATAATGAAAGCAAATAATTAAGAAATAAAATGATAAACCTAATTTGAGCCATGGACCAAAATTATCTAATTGGCAAAGATGACAAATTGCCCTGAAAAATCCCCATGGAAATGAAATATTTTTCGCAAATTACTTCCAACCACACTGTGCTAATGGGAGCCAAAACTTTTGAAAGTATCGGTAAACCTTTAAAAAATCGTCATAATATAGTTGTCACGAGAAATAAGGAAAAATATAAGAATTGACAAGAAAAAGATTTAACTTTTACCAGCGAATTAAAAGAAATTTTAAATCCTCATAAATCAAATCCTAATCAGCACATTTTTATAATTGGTGGGCGGGAAATTTATCAACAAACTTATCCTTACGCCGATTATTATTATATTTCAGTAGTGAAAGGAAATTATGAGGGCGATATTTATTTTCCTTTTTCCGACTGAAATAAAGGTGAATTAATTAAAAAAGAAGAATTTCCTGATTTTACTGCTTATATTTATGAAAAATCATAAAACTTTTTATATTATAAATGAGCCATGACTTATCAAAAAAAAAAAAAAAACATTTATTTTAATAATTAGTGGAATAATTACTCTTTCTTTCTTAGTCGGTGTAGCTTTTGTCATTGGAAAAAATGTTTCTTCTCAATCTTCTGGTAAATCGTCTTCCAACCAAAAATCAAATAAGCCAAATCCTCCTTCCCGACTTTCTCAGAAGCCAAACGACAATAGTCCCCCCTTTTTCTCCCTCTGACCCTAATCAACCAAATCAACCTACGCCCCCGCCACAAAATCCTAGTCCTGACAATAATTCAGAAAGCAAAACGTTGGCCAATTTAATTAAAGCCGATTTACAAGATGCCTTGACCAATGATGGCCGGTGAATAGTGTCAGGACTTCAACATTATTTTCAAGATTATCAGAATTGAATAGATTGGATTTTAGTAGACACTAAAAATGAGGAGATAAAAAAGGAGTTGGAAAAAAATAGAATTAGGAATCAGGGCAAGAGGAGAAATAATGATAAACAAGAAAGTGAACTGATTTTTCCTAATGAGTTAGAACCAGTTGATTATCAAGAAATAGTAAATTTAATTAGCCAAATTAGACCCTTACAAGAAAAAAAAGACCAGCAAAAATGACAAGAAGTTTACTCAAAATTAGCCACCCAAAAGAACTTAATTTATTGAGGGGGAGGCGGAAAAAAAATGATTAGTGGAGGAAAATATTACTATTTTCGGGCCAAGGAAGATGGTCAAGAATATTGAGTGGATATTGCTTATAACCACCCCGTTTTAAACAATTTTTCTTTTGATACTGAGGGATTTTATTTAATAATTGGTACCGAAAGCATTCCGCTTGAACTTTCGGGTAATCACCTTAATAAATGTGTGGAATTAGGGGACAAATTTACAATTAATCCCACTAATCCTTAAATAACTTTTTCTCGACTTTGCAAAAAATTACATATGCCGAAAAGGACTAATTATTTAACTTGACAAGAATATTTTATTACTATTGCCCAAGTTTGTACTCTGCGGAGTAAAGACCCCAACACTCAAGTTGGGGTGGTCATAATTAATAAAAACAAAGAAATTATCGCTACTGGTTATAATGGTTTACCCTGAGGCTGTTCGGATGATAAATATCCCTGAGAAAATAAGCAAGAAAATTGATTAGAAACTAAATATCCCTATGTTGTTCACGCAGAGGCTAATGCGATAATTCATGCTCGCCAAGATTGTCATGACTTTTCTCTCTATACCACTTTATTTCCTTGTTGCGAATGTGCCAAATTGATTATTCAGGCTGGTATAAAACAAATTTTCTATTCCAATGATAAACATAGCGAAGAGGAAAATGTAATTGCTGCTAAAAAAATGTTAAAAGATGCGTCGGTGAAGTTCACTTTAATTTCTGCTCCGAAAATAACTATTGAAAAATAAAGTCTCCGTTTTGTTTATTGTAAATTGCTAATAATTTCTCTTCTTATTTTTGTGAATAACTACACCAATAACAACTGCCAAAATTATTCCAACTATTAATATTGCTCCTATTATCACAGCTCTATCATTTTTATTTTTCTTTTTGTTAAACTCATCATCTACTTGGTTAAAGGTAATCGGTTCTTGGGTAGATTTTAATTCTTGTTGTAATTTTTGTGATAAACCACTATCAACGATATTTATTTTTTGCTCACCGCTATTAGATTTAATTATTATTTGATTAGTTGTCGCATCAAACTTAATCTCAGTTGCTCCCATTTTTCGCATTCAATCAAAGAGTTCCTTGATATTAAAAATTCCCCGCAATTTTTTATTTTTCTGGTCTTTGCCATCTTGGCATTCTAGCGAACAATATTTTTTGCCGTCCTTTTCCCACGGATAATAATTATCTTTAACTGACCCACAATTGGCACAAGTATATTCACGAGACAATTTATTAATTACATTCTCCATATTAAACTTCCGACTTCATGCTTCCATTGAGTCCGAACACTCATTAATTCTATCCTTTCAATCACTAACTCCTAACTTTTTATTTAATTTTTCTGCGGAAACAGATTTTAGGCTTAATTTAAATTCCACATCGCGAATATATTGCTTTTTGTCCTCTTCCAAGTTTTTACTTTTCTGTCTTTCATGACTTTTTTTATACTCATCCAATCAGGAAGATATATTGCTAGAGCTGGAACTACCGGAAGAAGAGGGAGTATAAGTATAGGAGGAATAGGAGTTATAACTACTGTTGGCTACATTTTTAAAATAATCGGCTCATTTTTGGTCTTGTTTTCTTTTGTAATCTTCTCATTCTTGGTCTTCTCTTTTCTTTTTTTCATTTCAATCTTTCCATCATTGGTCATTATCGTCTCAAAGTCTCCGACAACTTTCTGAACAAAATGCCTCATTTCTTCCTGTGAAGGTATATTTCGGGCGTGGGTCATCGCTTTCTACTTTATATTTACAGTAATCACAGGTAAATTTAGAATATTTTTTGGAACTAGTGTCGGAATAAGTATCGCTTCTTGTTTCGGTTGCAGGTGCTGGTTTGGGGGCTTGGCTGGGCTGTTCTCCCCCTTTCTTGTCAAAAAAACCAGCATCCCGAGCCCGAGCATAAATTTGAATGAAAAAAACTACTTCGGAGGTAAATTTTTCTAAATCTTCCTTGGTTTTACACTGACGGAGTTTTTCTTCATAGTGTTTTACTGTCTCATCCTCCATTTCCTCTTTCCCCACATTATTATAATTCAAAGCATTTTCTATTTTTTGTTTCATCAATCAAATTGCATCCTCATTTATGTCGGAACTGTCACCACCATTCTTAGTTAAAACCTCGTAAGCCAGGTTAATTTCCTGCATTTTATCATTAGAACCTCCTTTATCGGTATGATGTTTCAAAGCTAATTCATTACGGGCTTTTTTGATTTCTTCTTGGGTAGCATTTTTGCCTACTCCTAGTATTCTACGTGCTTCTTCTTTGTCCATTGCTATTATTTATTTTCTTGCTTATATTTTGTGCATTTAACTTTATTCTAGTAGTTTTTTATAAGGATGCAAAGTTGGTAGTGATTTTACTCTCTTAATTTTCTCTCAAAGCAAATACTTGTTTTTTTTCTTTGCTGGCATGATGTTAACTTTTATTATATAATTTTATTTTATTGCTTTTATATTTCAATTCTTCTACTTGAAAACTTTTTCCATTCAAATAAGAAAGTGGAGAAGAAAGATTGTTGAATATTATTTTATAAGCAACTAAATTAATTTTAGTTTCTAGAACTATTTTACTGTCATATTTTTTATCGCCGATAATTGGCAGTCCAAAATGGGATAAAATTGCTCTAATTTGGTGCTTTCTCCCCGTGTGCAAGGTAATTTCAAATATTTGATAATTATTCTTTTCGCCAACTTTTT
>CAJVPL010001704.1:0-12311 GCA_910591945.1 Ambispora gerdemannii | reverse complement strand
TGACAAGTGTCAGTTTGTTTGTTCCAAGCGATTTCGATTTGAGTATACCACATGAAATCAAAGAGGATGAAGAGATACCGAGTGTCTTGCAACAAAAACTACAGGTTCAAGATGAAATCAACGAGATAGATGAAGAGGAAGAGAGTGCCTTACAAATTCATAACGAAATATATTAAAAAAAATATGGAAATATCAAAAGAAAAATACTGCACTTTATTGGAAGAAAATAGCTATTTTATACTTAAATTAAATTATCTTTTTTAGAGTAACTTTCTTGATCCTAGCAATTTGTCGTCATCGTCGTTTACTATTAATCTAACATTAGCGTTAGTATCTCTGTTCATGAGTGTTCGCAAAACGTTATAAAAATCAATATTTTCCTTTTATGCATGTTATTTAGTTACGTACTTTTCTTCAATTCCACTTACCAGTTCAAGCATGATATTGGAAGTGTTTCATCATAAAGTTGTTGCTCTTCTTGAAAGAAACTCCATTCTTGTTGATTTCTGTTTCACAAAAACACCAAGAAATTAAAGAGATTAATGAAAAAAATAAAAGGATCTTTTTAATTAGTGTTAGTGTTGGTGTTTGATGATCACGAACTCAAGTTTCACTGTGTAGAAAGTAATGAGAACAATGATAGAAGAACAAATTATAATTCCTTCCCCAACCCGAAAACGTCGTTTGGAGTCAACAAGTACAATTCCTAATCATGTTATCGTTATCATTATCGTTACGTATATTATTTAATGTACTTACCGTTTAAGGGTATAGTTCATTACGTCACCAATAAATATCTGGATCATCGAACAATTACGTAAAATGGAAATTCTCTAGTAGCACAGTCAAAATAGCAATTTAACGTAGATCATTGAAAAAAATGGAAATTTTCTAGTAGCACAAAGGTAGAGTTCGTTTCGTCATCAGAGATCGACATGAATGTAACACCAGACCGGCCGGTTATAAATTTTATTACATGTATTTAATTCATTTTATAGAAATGAATTGAATAATATTTATTTTATAAAATTAACTTAGTTATTCATTTTTAAATGTTTTATTAATAACAATTATTTTGCAAACAATAATAATATCTTCATTGCAAAATAATCAAAGGCTTATTATTTTGTATAGAGTTGTTAATGGAGCAGAACAGAGTGAATTGGATTCATATTATAGTGAAGCAAGAGGTTAATTAAATTGAATTTACTTTGAATTTGTTGTTGTAGATTTTGCTCCAATATTGCTCTAGATACTCTGGAATATTATAAAAGTTATATGTAATTAATTTGATTAAATAAAAGTTATATACATACAGTGGCTCACTTTTGAAAATGTTCACAGAAAAAAATGGCAAAATTCGAATATCTCACCATTGAAGAATCATCTATGACCAAAAGTAATTTATTAAAATGCCAAGTATCATTTACAATTGAGTTTATTATTTGATATGATTATAATTAAAAAAAATAAACTTTTTAATTATTTTCACGTACAATATAATATAACCAAATCCATTAACAAATATAAGATCTTACAAGCTCAGTATAAACAACATTTTTTTTTGTTTTAATCATAATTAACACACTTTTCCTATTCCAATAACAATATTAATCAACTTTTTTTTAAATTAAATATCTCAAATTTCACTTACAAAATGCTTTTGCATATACACACTCTGCCAAGAAGAATATATGGTACTAGAAATTACAGTATTAAAACAAGTAAGCTTAGATCCAGTTTCACATATATTCAAGAAGAAAGAAGAAACTGGAAATTTTGAAGATAAGCCAAAATTCAGCTGTTCACGCACTCTCTCTGATTACTACAAATGAAATGCTGTTCAATTAATAACATCTGAAAAATACTTTACTGCTGTCAAAGTTCAACGCAGACTCCAAACTGATATAGGAGTCAATTTATCTGTGGAGAGCATATGGTGTATACTCAGAAAACATGAATTATTCATCAGAATAAAATGCAAAAAACTGCCACTCACAAAGACACACAGAAAATACTAACTTGCCTGGGCAAATAAATGCTAAAATTGAATAATTGATAATTGATAATGAATAATCTGATCTGACAAAAGCAAGTACCAGATCTTTGGATCAGATGAACAGAAATATTGTTGGAAGAAGTCCAATGAACCTTTAAAAGACCAGCATATTATGCCAACAATGAAGTTTGGTGATGGTTCAATTATGGTATAGGATTGCATGAGTGCTAATAAAGTTGGTGAACTCTGAAAAATCAACAACAAGATAGATGCAGATATCTACGTTGATATATTAAATACAAATTTGTTAGATTCACTTTTGGAGATTACGCTAAAAAAGGATGAAATTCTTTTTAAGCAAGATAATGATTCGAAACACACTTCCAAAAAGTGAAAGATTAGTTTTGCGAAAATGATATTGCAGTTCTCGATTGGCCATCTCAATCTCCTGACTTGAGCCCTATCAAGAATTTATGGAATAAAGTTGATATTCATATGTGGAGACTTTCTGGTTCACTTTCCAATAGAGATGAACTGTGGGAAAAATTACAAATTGCATGAATAGTGTTGATATTGATTTCTGCGAAAGATTAATCGAATTCATGCCAAAATGGGTTAGGAAAGTGATACAAGCAAAAGGGGGAAGTATAAATCGATAATTTTAGTTTAGTAATATATAATGGTTTTTTTTGACAGCTGCTAATATTTTCTTAATGAGAAATTGGTCCTTAAATATTTTCGTCTAAATCGGTCATATTATATTGTACGCGAAAATTTTTTTTTATTATAATCATATCGAACAATAAACTCAATTGTAAATGATACTTGGCATTTTAATAAATGTAATTAAATTGCTTTTGGTCGTAATGACGAGATATTCGAATTTCGCCATATTTATTTCTGTGTATGTTTTCAAAAGTGAGCCATTGTATATGTAAAGCTCTGTTGAGTCGGGTTTGAGATCAACCTGAACCGATAATTTTGGGTCAGGTTCAGGTCAGATTTGACCCAAAAATTCATAAAATAGTATTTCGTTAATAACTTTTATTTTTACTAAGACACTTGTATTTTGTGTCTTAAGTAGAGTTATTTAAAATGTAATTGTGTATATTTTCACAAAGTTTCAATTAATATTGAATAAGAAATAACGTTTTTTAGGCTGATCCAAAATATTTTGGACCAATCTGACCCGACCCGACCCGAAATGTTCATTCCGGGTTAGGTCACAAATTGGACCCAACCCGGTTGGAGCACTAAATTAATATTCCATTTTCATTACCAATATTCATACAATGACTTTTCTGAATCAAAGGATAATTACTTGGAGAATTGTACGCAATCAATTCTGTCTTTTATTGATGTTTTTGAAAACCTTTTATTTTTTTTCTAGAGCTATTTACAATATTAAGTTTCTGTTTGAAGGCGAAATTGAAATTATAATTAAGGGTGAAAAACAAAAGTGAAATCAAGGATAAGAAACAAATGCTAAAAGCAAAATTATTATTATTATTGTGTTAAAAGTGAAATTGAAAACAAAATTAAAAGTAAATTATGGATAGAAAACAAGAGCGAAATAAAAATAGAAAAATATCACAACGCTCAGCTAATTTTGAATACGTAAGCATAAAGGATGAACAAAATCGGGCTTTCCAAAAATTACAGAATCAATATTTATTTTTAAAAATTGCTCAAACCAAATTACTAGATATAATTAAAAAAAGTTAATAATAAAAAATAACAACAAAAAAACATAAATAATTATAATAATATATTTATAAAAATGTTATATAAATATTATATTAAATAAAAATGTTATATAAATATTATATTAAATAAAAATGCCTCGAATACTACATTCAACTCAACGTAAAGCAAATAAGATGATTAAGGAAGCGAAATGGTCAGATGCGGTTTTCTGGCTATCACGAGTATTAGAAATTTATCCAGATAGTATATCAGCCCGATATTCTAGAGCTAATATTCTTATGCGACTTAACGAAATAGATTCAGTTCTTGAAGATTTAGATTTTATTTTGAAAAAGACAATTCTAATAACATATTAGCATTTATTCTAAAAGGACAAATTAATATTAAAAAATTCAAATATGATGAAGCACTCGTAGATATAAATCATGCACTTAGAATTGAACCAGAAAACTTGTTAGCAAGATATTTTCGTGCTGAAAATTTTTTCATTATGAATATTACGAAGATGCTCTTGAAGATTTAGAATATATGCGTAAAATGAAAGCAATGAGAATAAAAAATTTTCAGCTTATGTTTTGCGTGAAAAAATTATCTTTCAGCGGAATTATCAAAATCACAGAATACTCTGAAGAATAAACAATATTTTTTGATGTAAATTTGATTCCTTTTTTTTTCATTACTTTTATTATTATTTTATTATTATTTTCTTTTTATAATTACTATGACTTTGTCATTGTTGCTTTGTGGAATTCGAGAATTAACTTCTTATCATTAACTAAACTATATATTCTTAGGTTAAAGATATTTATCACCTGATTTCTTGTTCTCCTCTCATCCCCTTCCCCACACTTCTACTTTATCCTAGGAGTACTGACTTTTTTGACAGATGCAATATTGTGATGTGACAAATTATATGTTATATTTTAAATTATAATAAAAATCTGGATCAGAGTCAACCACTCGACACATAGTGCTCCAATCGGTCGGGTCGGGTTGGTGTCAAACCCGACCCAAAATGTTTCGGGTCAGACTAAAAATCATTATCTCTCGTTCAATATTAATTCAAATTAAACGAAAATTTGTGAATATATACACAATACATTCCGAACAACTCTCAAGACACAAAATATAAGTGTCTTAGTAAAAATAAAAGTTATTAACGAAAACTATTTTACGATTGTCGGACCAAACCAGACCCGAGCAGAGCTTTATCCTGTGGTATCGATCAAAACAATCACGTTAATAACGAATGTATAAACACATCATCTTGGGGTAAGCAACTGCTGACTGCATAATCCGCCAATGTCTTTCTAGAACAATTGTTGTAGGCTAGTCTTAGGTAGCTAGTCTTATCTATATTTTTAATGTAATTCTATTTGTAATAACATAACTGAAATGTTTATATCTCACTAAATTTATGTAATTTAGGTTATAATACTACTGCAGAGAGTGCTCAAATCACAATATTATGAACGTAGTAAAGGGATGTGCCTGATTCTCTGACACCCATTATCCCATTTGCCCGACATCCCGTCTCCCCGAATGGAGACTTACCTCGACATGATGTTTCCCTGAAGGGCATTTACCTAATAAGACGTTTCCCCAACATGATGCGATATTATAACATAATGTATTAACTGATTGACTTTGCATGTAATTAATGTCAAATTTTAAGATTAGCGTTAGGGTTAGGGTTAGAATTAAAGTTATTATATGTAAGATTTTTGCTTATTGCACTTATCAGGAAAATGACATATTAGGGAAATATCATGTTGGGGGTGGTGGTCAGTAAAACAAATTGTCAGGTATATGGTACATAACATCTAAAGTCATCAAACGTTTGTATTTTATAAAATGTATAAACTTTACTAAGAAATAAATACAAAATTTAATCCGCGAATATGACAAAATAGGCTCTTTCTGAACTTATTCACGGATTAAATTTTGTATTTACTTCTTAGTAAAGAAGTTTATACATTTTATAAAATACAAACGTTTGATGACTTTAGATATTATGCACCATAGAACAATAATTTTAGTATTTGTTAGTTTTTATAAAATATATTTGTTTATTATCTTTCATACTATTTAAAATTCAAAACAAATATTGAGACATAAAAATATTAGTTTCTCTATAATAAATTATATATGGTGCATAAAATCTAAGGTCATCAAATGTTTGTATTTTATAAAATGTATAAACTTCTTTACTAAGAAGTAAATACAAAATTTAATCCGTGAATATGATAGAATAGGCCTTTTCTGAGCATATTCACGGATTAAATTTCGTATTTACTTCTTAATAAAGGAGTTTATACATTTTATAAAATACAAACATTTGATGACTTTAGATTTTATGCACCATATCTGCATAATTTTCATCATTATCTGAATTTACCGATTTTTGACAGCTTTTAATTGCTAATTGCAATTTTTGAATAACTTTTATAAGAAAAACAATAGCTGAAGAAATAAGTGCTATCAATGGTACAATGTCCCATATAATAACTTTTAAATGATATATTATCTATATAAATAATAAGTAAATTATTTCCAAAAGTAACATTTGTAAAATAAAATATTTATTGCATTAGTATAAATAAATTAAATTTACCTGAATAACCAATTGGGGAATATCTTCAATAAAAATGCCAATCATACTACACCAAAATATCCGTTGCTGAGCCTTACCCGAGAAGTTTGCACTTAAAGATTTTAAACCTGCAAAATTTGATGAAAGAATTTCAAGTGCTTCGATTTCGGCAATAGCTAAAAGATTAAAAATCGATGTCGCTTTGCTGTTTTCTATATACCATCTATAATAATCTTTTATTCATAAATTATTAGAAAATGAAAAAAAAGATCAGTTTTTCAGATAAGTAATAATATTTTCAAACCTTGATTATTTCGAAGTTCTGAAATAATAATATAAAATGCGCAAAAAAAATTCACAATTATTGCCGTTATTAATATTAAAATACTACACAATAAAAATTTAGTGAGTAATAATAGTTTATTTTAAATAAAATCAATATATTCTAACAGACCTTGGTAAGAATAAAGAATCAACATCTTGTCCATTTTGTATAATGAATAAGATATCTAAAACTAAATCTAATAATATTGTTGCTAGTTGAAATCACAAAACTCTTTCCCTAAGATAAATAAATTAAGTTAATTGTATTAATAATAATAAAATAGTTTAAAAAACAATTACCTCTTTATATCGATATCTTGCAAAGAAGAATATCCCGATGAGAACTAAAAGTCCTCCAAATGCACCAATAAAGATAAACTTCTATTTATCCCAAATGTTTGCTACAATCAAGAAACATCTATTTTGAGTTGATTAGTTTAAACGGATTTTACATAAAACTAAGTTACACTCACGTAAAATTTTAAATCCAAAGAAAGCTTCAAGATAATTACTCGGATCGTTCCTAGAGATCTCAGTATACTTTTTATTTATAATAAGAGTATCCAAATCATTTATTATATCCATGACTGTTTTTTCTGAAAAATGATCAGTAAGTATTTCGTATGACAGCAGAGCAGTTTTGCATTCAGAATTTGTTTGGGAACGATAACTGGGTTTTAGTTTTTTTTCGTCAACTGGTATAATATCCGCTAATTGCTTTTTCAGGTCATCATAAAATTTATGATGATCATTTATTTCCCAATCTTTTTTGCCATCTTCGTTTAGACAAAGCAAGCCCCTTACAGACCCTTAAATAAATACAATTTTTAATATTTTACTAATTAATGAAAACAAATAATATTAACAATTATACCTGAGAATCTCGGGTTTCCATCTTTTTTCTCTAATTATTAAAAATTTAAATTTGGCATTCAATTCAAGACAATTTTGACATATATATTTATACTTACCAACTTGAAAATTCCATAATCGGTCAGAAATTCCAGTTATTGGCTCGTTAAATATTCTATCTTTTGCAAAATTGTCTGAAACTTGAATGTAATATTTGCTATCATATTCGTTAAATGTACTCGAGAGAACGTTGCATGATATTGTTGTTTCATTATTCAATGTGCAATCTTGTGTTGGAATATACTGTCGGAAATGTTTATCGTCATATTTATATATTGAGATATTTCCAGTTGATATTGTAACAGGTCTATTAAAGTATATATGGTGTATAACATCTAAAGTCATCAAACGTTTGTGTTTTATAAAATGTATAAACTTCTTTACAAAGAAGTAAATACAAAATTTAATCCGTGAATATGATAGAATAGGCTCTTTCTGAGCATATTCACGGATTAAATTTTGTATTTACTTCTTTGTAAAGAAGTTTATACATTTTATAAAACATAAACGTTTGATGACTTTAGATGTTATGCACCATACTAAGATTAAGTTGATTTATGTTGATTGTATCATTGATTTTTGGAATAGTAGAATTTATTTGTAAATTCATATATCCTGCATCTAATTTAATTAAGATGAATTAATTTTAATGAATTAATTAAGACTATTATAATAATATTATAGTTACCTTCTTTAAACTTAGGATAATCAGTAGAATATATCATGAAATTTTTCTTCTTATCAATACCAGTGAAATAACCAGGATCATCAAGGTTATATCGTCATATTCTATTAGTTGTCTTATTATATCCAATAGTTTTTACCACCGTATTAAACATTTTTGTAGTTACTATTTTGCGATCTTCATCCAAAATTGTTTCTATAAACCTTGATGTTTCGTCGAGTAACTTTGTATTTTTGTATTCGAAAGAAGTTTTTCCATAAAAAAGTAACTGAACATGATCTTCTGGATTTTTTCCTATGAAACTAGGCAAGTTTTCTAAATTAAGTATTTCTATATTTGCTCCAGTTAAGAGAAAAGTGACTTGAAAAAAGTTTATAATGTTTGGGTTTTCGATACTTATTATGCAAGAATAGCCAATTTTAACTGTACCATAACATGAATGTATAGCTATATTCACATGAGTATACATCACTGTCTGACTCTCATAAAGTATAAATGACGATGTAAAATTGTTGCTGTCAGGTCTCAAAAAGGCAATCTCTACTGATGCTAAATCAACATACTTTCTATATCTTATTGAAGAATTTTGGATAACTCCTACATAAATCATAGCAAGCGAACTATCTAAGGTAGAAATAGATTCAAAATTTCCAACAATTAAATTTGATATATCTAAGGATCCACGTCAGATTTCTGTTATATTTTCATTTTCACTATTGAAAATAATGCAAAAAAATAATAATTTTTATATTATGCATTCAAAGTGTCGCAAAAAAGTATAAATTTCATAAACTTACATATTGCTATATTGTACCCACGATAGAGGATCACTTGGATAATGTTTGAGATACAACGCAAAAATGGTCCTTGAATATGATTTAATTTTTTTATCTTAAAATCTCTAATCAGTATTGGATGGAACAAAACTATTGGAATTCTTAAAAAAATGGTAAATGGTTTACTAAAATTACTCTTTAACTTCTCCATCTAAATTTACTAAAATTACCCTCTAACTTCTCCATCTAAATTTACTAAAATCCCTTGATATATTTCAGAATTTTTTTGGTTGAAATAAGTAATGAAAAAATATTCTTGACTGTATTCAAATATTCTGATACCATGTGTTTAGGGTTCCAAAAAAAGTCTGGTTCGAAAATTCAAATCTAATTAAAAGTCTGGTTCGAAAATTCAAATCTAATTAAAAGTCTGGTTCGAGTTCGGTTTGAATTTTGAACCAGACTCGAACCTGACAAATTTTCAGTTCGAGTTCAGGTAAATGTTTGTTAATGATCTAAGTAAAGTTGTAGATCGTAACATGAGCTACAAATTGATATAAGATAGTTAATATTTAGGATGAATATTTAAGAAGTTATATGAATTTAAAAAATAATTTTAATTATTACGACTTTAATCTACTTTAGTTTTAGTATAATAAACATTTATTTTACTTTAGTAATTATTAACTATGATTATAAGTAAAGTTGTAGCCAGAAATAAGAGCTATAAATTGGTATAAGATAATTATTATTAATAATAATTATTCAGAGAGTTACATAGCATTTACGATCAAATTTAATAAATGTAAAAATAAAAATATTTTAGTTATCACTATGTAAACTTTTAATTCTTATTAAATACCATAAATTATGCTTATAAGTAAATTTGTAGCTTATATTTAGAGCTACAATTCAATATAAGATAGTTATTATTAGTAATAATTATTCAGAGAGTTATATAGCATTTACGATCAAATTTAATAAACGTAAAAATAATAACATTTTAGTTATCACTATGTAAACTTTTAATTCTTACTAAATACCATAATTATAAAGTTGTAGCTTATATTTAGAGCTACAAATCAGTATATGATACTATATGCTGATCTTTATCAAACTCGAACCAGACTCGAACTCGTATAACAGTTCAATTCAAACTTTAAATCTTTCTTGAGCTCAAGCCAAAGTCTGGTTCAAGTTCAGTTCGAATTTCAAACTGAACTCAAACTCGGACAAAAGTCCAGTTCAGTTCAATTCATAGGAACACTATATGTATTATGTTACAAAAAGAGTATTCAGGTATTTTAAATTTCGTTATAGATTGATCTGAATACGTTTTTATCAGTATAATGACAGGTTCAGAGCAAGTTGCATTTGAGTGCAACTCTATAAACAATAAATTTCTATTATCTGATAGTAAAACAGTTTCTAAAAAATATTCATTTGCTTCTATTGAATAGTTTAAATAAGGTGTTAGGTTAAGCTCATATGCATTTATTTTGCATAGATTAAGTAACAAAACAAGAATAAAAAGTGTTAGATGAAATGTTTTCATTCTCACCACACGATACTAAAGTCAATTGCTAATTTTTTAAAGAGTGCAGCTGAAAACTTATTTAAATACAATTTTACAATTATGATGTTATAATAATATGTTGAGTGTACATGTATGTACTTGATTATCTATATATTTACAGACAAATCTATCAGTGTTATGATTGTTGTAAAATTTTAAAATCAAGTATGTATAATAGCATACAGACTGTTTTAAGTTTATCCATACATTTACAAATATAGTATATATATAATGATAATAAGTAAACGATAACAAATACATACGTATTTTTTGTATGCATGTGTATAATGCATAACATCTAAAGTTATTAAATATTTGTACGTATTTTATAAAATATATAAACTTCTTTACTAAGAAGTAAATACAAAATTCAATCTGTGAATAAGTTCAGAAAGAGTACATATATTCACGGATTAAATTTTGTATTTATTTCTTAGTAAAGAAATTTATATATTTTATAAAATACAAATGTTTGATGACTTTAGATGTTATGCACTATATTGATATCACGTAAACAGTAATGCACAGCCATTTTCATTTCTTTGTTCATAATATATGTATATATATAGTCTCTCAGAAAAGTAATGACCAGTGATCTTTTTTATTATACTTTTTTTTACATAATATATATAAATAAGACTTTATACTTATGTACACTTAGTGAACAAAAGTTTGCAATTAGAAATTAATTTTATTAATAAAATTAAAATTTTCTCTTATCTTAAAGTTTATAAATTTATTAAGAAATAATTTTTGTTTTTATATTAAAGTTTATAGGTTATAGTTTAACATATATTTTTTTCAGATTTTTTAGATTTAATTTGAAGAAATTGCTCTAATGACAAAGTCATTGCAAAAATTTTTTTCAATTAAAAACAAAATTTAATTAGAAAAAATTTTTGCAATAACTTTACTATTAAAACAACTTCTTCAGAAAAAATATATATTAAACTATAACTTATAAACTTTACTTTAATATAAAAAACAAAAATTATTTCTTAATAAAATTATAAACTTTAATATAAAGAGAAAATTTTAATTTTTATTATATTTTATTAATAAAATTAATCACTAATTCAAACTTTGTTCACTAAGTGTACATGTATCCTAAAAATATTAATATTTTCTAATTTCCATATGAATATCTTTCTATAATGATTTATATAATAATTTTTTCATAATGACATGTATGTTCTAAATCAAATTTAGTAGTATTTTATTAAAAATGAAATACATATATTACCTTTATTTATATTACGAACATTCTATTGTTCTTTTAATATTAATCCATATAATGATTATCAAGAGGAAAACAATAATCTGGACAATTGAAATGTACATAATGATAGTAACTATCAAAAAGAGACAACAATCATCTGGACAATTGAAAAATAATTGAACAATTAGTATTTAGTCATAAATTACTAATCTTAGATTAGCATAATAATTCAAAATTGTATATAGAAGTGTCTTAGAATCTCAGAGAAGATATGCTTTGACACGCTTTGGTCTAATAACATAACAAAATTTTTACTCATAATAATAGTACTGTTACAAGTTTGTTCACTAATCGTTAAATTAGCTTACAAACGAGAACCTGGGTTGGAAGAGGGTATAAACTGATAAAGAAAATATTAAGAAGAAAAGAGAGGTATCTAAGGTCTATGCCAATTTCTACGGAAATTGTGTTTACTTGAAAAGAGATAATAATATGGGAGAGTTGTGGGAGAGTAAAGGTC
>CAJVPL010001703.1:0-12313 GCA_910591945.1 Ambispora gerdemannii | reverse complement strand
GTGAGGAAGTGTTTGAGGTCTGATTTAGAAACCCGCTTTATTTCTGCTAAGTCATTCAATAGTTTTTGGGGTGATTTTGGAGCGGTGGAGTTGTGACCATTAAAAAATATAACATTATGGCAGGACGCAACGCTAATATTTACTTTCCTGAAGAAACTTATAACAAACTCCGCCAAGTAGCCGGACCAAAAATTAGCCGTTTTGTTAGTGAGGCAGTTGAGGAAAAAATACAAAAGACAGAACAACAAAAAAAAGAAGAATTCCAAAAAAAGCTCATTGCTGGCTATAAAGCCGTTGCCAAAAATAAAAAAATCCAAAAAGAAATGGAAGGCTGGGACGAAACCATTAGTGATATGTGAAAGAAAGAAGAAAAATAATGAAATTAGCAATGGACAGCAAAGAACTTCCCAAAGAAGACGATATCTGAATAGTAAAGTTTGAAAAATTAAAAGAATTTTCTAAGCCTTATCGTCCCTGTATAGTAGTTAGTAATAATTTTCAGAACGAATTTGATGACAAAATAGTGGTGGTGCCAACCACTACCGACGATGTTGCTAATATTCAGCCGTTCGAAGTTTTATTGAGAATTCTCCGGAAACAGGTTTGGACGAGCCTAGTAAAATCCTAGGTAATTATCCCCACACTATTTATAAGAAGTTACGGTTAGTAGGAAAAGAGCGTTTGGGAGTAGTTAGTCCAGAAATAATGGAAAAGGTGAAAAAAGCCTTAAACATAACTCTTAATTTATAAATCTCTTCAATATGTGTAAAAATTACTAATATATGGCCACTAGTTTAAAAGTTTTTGTTCAGGACCTGCAAAATCGTGGAGTAATCGCTAATTCGGCTAATTTAGAAAAGTTTTATCAATTAAAGCCCGAAGAAAAAATTATTTATCTAGGCATAGACTGCACCGCCGAAACTTTACACATCGGCCATTTATTTTTACTGATACAAACTATTCGTTTTGCTAATCAAGGATTTCAA
Source organism: Ambispora gerdemannii (assembly GCA_910591945.1). NCBI lineage: Eukaryota > Fungi > Glomeromycota > Glomeromycetes > Archaeosporales > Ambisporaceae > Ambispora > Ambispora gerdemannii. The sequence goes on along the minus strand of CAJVPL010001703.1, from coordinate 11,327 downwards.
GTGCTTTTAGTGCTGGGTGGTGCCACTAGTAAAATTGGTGATCCGAGTGATAAATTAAAAGAACGACCTCAATTAGAAGCCAAAAAATTAAGTCAATATTATCAGGAAATAAAACAGCAACTTGCACGGATAGTAATTCGACCAGCGACCTCAGAAACAATAAATAAAGTGGGTTTTGCTCCTCTCGAACAATTTTATTCTGATAATCCAGAACTATTAATTAATATATATAATATACTAGAAATAAATAAAGAAAAAAAGTGAGAAAAATATTTAAGTTATATTTGACCTCTCCAAACAAACAAATACCAAATATTAAATAATAATGATTGATTAAGCAAAGTAAGTTTTATCGAGTTTATTGACCAGGTTGGGCGTAACATTAGCATTAATTATCTATTAGCTAAAGAAACGATTAAGCAGCGGGTAAACTCCGAAAATGGTTTATCTTATTTGGCGTTTAGTTATTCGCTCTTACAAGCTTATGATTTTTTTTATTTATACCAAAATTATAATTGTCAGGGACAGTTAGGTGGTAGCGACCAGTGAGGGAATTTGACTACTGGCTTAAAATTGATTAGAGGATTTTATCCGGAAAACAGAGTTTCGGCGAAGCAAAATAAAACTTTTGCTTTTAATTTTCCTTTGTTAACTGATAGTGCTGGCAACAAGTTTTCCAAAAGTGAAAGTAATAAAAAGACCTTGCGGCTAAATAGTAGCAAAGAAGAATTTTATGATTTTTTTCGTAATATGCCCGACCAACAAGCCCAAACATTCATTAGACAATTTACTTTTTTAACTGAAAAACAAATTAATGAATTACTGAAATTAAATAATCCGCCTAAATTAAGGATATTGCAGAGGATTTTATATGAATTAATTTATTGACTTAATTATGGTGAAATTGGAAAAGTTGTCAACGTAACCTAAGCATATAATAAATTATGAAAAATAATTGAGATTTTCGTCGGGAAAAGGATCTGAAAAACACTAATGATTGTTGTTTAATTAAGTGAATAAAAGTAATTATTGAACCCAAGAAAATGACTGAACAAACAAAACATATAACATATAATGAATAAAGTATGTATTATGAGTTAATAAGTCTATAAAAATAATAAATATGCATAGAGAAAGCAGAAACTGAAAATTAGTTAAGGATAAAGATTTATTTGAGTTTGTAGAAAGTAGCGAAAAATTGAATGTCACAAATCCTTTTGATTTTGTGAGATGTGAGGATTGTAGTAGTTCTATTTCTGTCAAAGAAAAATGACAAGCTTTTCTAAAAACTAGTCCTATTATCAAAGGACTTGGCAAAGGTTATAATTTTAGAACAGCGGTGGAGTTCTATTGCCAAAAATGTTCTGAGTAATGGTACATTTAAATGAATAATCTTCAAGAAAAAATAAATATTAAACCACTCATTCGTGCTCGGAATTTTCTTGCTGATATCGTTCAAGATGCTCAAAGTAATTACGAAAAGGCAGGGGCTGTCAAAGCTTTTGAAGTTTGTTTCGAATTAGTTCATCCTATTTTAAGAAGGGTATTAAAATTGCGAGGTATTATAGTTTCATCTGCTATTAAGGAAGTTTTTAGAGTAGCGGGTTCAGAGAACTTAATTAATAATGTGGAAACTTGGCTAGAATTTAAAGATAAAAGGGATGACACTGCTCATTCTTATGATGGTCAGATAGCTACTGATGTGATTGATATCTTACCCAATTTTATTTACGAACTGGACTTGTTAATGGAAGAACTCTTAGAAATTCCCGAAATACAAGTTTAATAATAAGTCTGTGCTACAAATAGAAAAAAATCATTTAGAAATGGTTTTACAAGTACTTTGTAAATATCCCTATTCTTTTTATGCTTATGGTTCCCGAGTGAAAGGAACTGCGAGAAAATATTCTGATTTAGATTTGTGTTATCAAGGCAATATTCCTATTTTGATTACTAGAAAAATCAAGGAGGAATTTGAAAACTCTAATCTTCCCTTTCACGTAGAAATAGTTAACTGATGTCGTATGAGTTCTGAATTCCAAGAATTAATTGAAAAAGACTTAATCAAAATCACTTAATACAAAGGCTTTGTTAAAATAATTAGAGTAGTTATATTCAAAAGATTATCAGAACAGACTTTTATTCGCAAGGAGCACAAAAACATAAATAAAAGTTTCAATTCCTAGTACTTCATCAGTTAAAATCATTAAAATTACGTTATAGCATTTTTCAAAATTAAAAGATTACTTCAATAACAAAAAAATTTGTGGTAATGGATATAAGATACGAATTGATGAATAAAAATAAACCATCTGATAAGATTAAATAATCTTCCTAAATTATTGAAAAAATATAAGGGGATAAGAAAAATAAAAATCGCTAAAATGTTAATTATAAAAAAAGTTTCAAAAATGACTAAAAAAAATGAAGTAAGTTTAGGGGTTAGAAAGTGAAAAAAATCCCGATTGGAACGGATAATTCCGAGTTAAAATAAATTAAAATAAATTAAAATAAATTAAAATAAATATGACAACAAGAATATTATTCAATTTAGAAGGAAAAAACAAAAATGATGTTAAGATTGATACTGGAGATGCAACTATAGTAGAAATTTCTCTAGCTACTAGTACAACTACTGCGTATTCTCATGCCCAAAGGGAAAGTGATAGTGCAGCCTTGGAAGGTAAGCAAGCAGATGGTACCACGAACGGCACTGCTCATAGTTTTCGAATAGACGATGATCACACTCATAACATCGGTTCAGCTGATTTAAGAACTGTAAAGATCAAATGTAGTGATGAAAAAGAAGCACTTAAGTTACGTAATTTGCTACTTTTAAAAAGAGAAACGAAACACACTGGTCATGAATGAAACTTTTGAATAAAAGGTCTCTCGTATGAAGAAACAAAAGCTCATGTTGCTGGAGATAAAACTACTGAACTTAGTATAACTGCTGGTAATACATTAAATTTAGATATTAATGATTTCGGTGGTTTAAATAATTTAGATATTAATGGTGTTACTTTTACTGATGGTGATGCTAACTCTACTACTATTATAGCAAATGGCGATCAAGGTCCAGCACGAGCCGAACTTTTTAAATTAGATGCTTTGTTTGATACATTAGAATCTCGTTATATTGTTACTAGTGATATTACTACTGATGAAACAACCAATATTGATTATTTAAAAACATTTGGTAGCACAACCGGAGGTGTGGTTACCGACATAACAAAAGCAATTTACGAGTTGTCTGACGGAACAGGAAATATATATAAAAATAAAGTAGATAATTGACTTAAAAGACTCCAAGAACTTAAAATCTGACATGAAATTGTTGGATTAACCACAGTAGATGAAATAGTACAGGCTAACGCTAATGGTTTTTATGTTGATAGTAGAGGAAGTGGTACTGCTGCCAATATTGCTTCTGACCTAGAATTTACTACTCAGAATACTACCAGTGCTTCCGGTGATGCCAAAACTACTACTAAGGATTTTTTCCCGACTTCAAGGCAATATTTAGGTTTCTCGATTTTGGAAGCAACCCAAACTGTTACGACAGCCACCGCTGGTGATGATGCTACCCATTTATTTAACAGGTCAGCGACTGTTTCTGCTAAATACACCAAAAAGAAAATTGACAAACTTCGTGATTTAGCCAATCATGGTTCCACTACTGCACCAATAATAACAGCAGTAAAAGAATGGGGCGAAGAAAGCCGAACTACTGCCAAAGACCTTTTTGGTTTTGAATTAGGTGATGCTGATCTTGATTGAACTTCTAGTCCTATCAAACATAATGGTCATGGTATCCTTTTACATTCATTAAAAGAAGTAAGGACTAAACAAGAATTCAAAATTATGGATGCTGCTGATAAAGATAGACTGCTTGATGCTGCTTTTTTTAACACCGATTTTTCCGAAGTAAATTATAATTATATTCCCGAGATAAATATAGTAACTAGAAATAATAGTTTGACTGATAAAATTTCTAATGAAGTAGGATTGATAGATAGGTATTATGTGGCTGCTAAAATGAATACTAACAATATTTGGAAGCCAAAAGCCAGCACTACTACTGATGAACCACTTGATACTGATACTGATACTATGGAAATTGAAGCCGCCTATAAAGAAATGAGAGAGGTATTAGAAATACTTACTACAACTTATACTGATAGAACCAAAGCGGAAGCAGCTAAAACTATTTTGAAACCATGAGCAGCTGGTGGCACTTCAGTAAGTAAATTAAAAAATGCTGCCCTAAAAACTAGAATTGATACTAAACTTGCTGCTATTGAAGTGGTAATAACCGGCACTCCTCCTCCAGCTGATTTAGCAACTGCAATAGCTACAGCCAAAACAGCTGCTGTTGAAGAATGAAAATCAGTCTATGATGATAGTAAAATTGTCAAACAGGAAATATTAACTAAAGTCACTGAATTAATTGCCGCAGTGATTAAAGCCAACGGTATTTATGATAAAGATACTTTGACTAAATTAAGAGATTACAAAACGAAAGGTGAAGACGCAACAACTGTTTCCGATGAAAAGACGGCTTGAGAAATTGTTAACACTAAGCGAGACAATGATGATAAAAAAGCCGACCGAGCCAAAAAAGCCTTGGAAAAATTAGAAGCTGAACTAACAACTGCTCAGAATGGATTAAAAGCAGCGATCAAAGATGCTACTGGTGAAGATACAAAAGAAGCAATTTACAATAAAATAATTACTGATATTAAGGATGATGTTACAAAACTTAAAGATGCTGCCACAATCTATACGAAAGCTACTGCAGCTTGAAAAAAATCCCAAAAAGATGATACGTTGAGAGGCGAATTAGAAGGATTGGTGAAAAAAACTGAAGCTTGGGCTGCAGTAGATAAACACGAAAAAACTACTAGTGTAAAATATGCGACTGGAGCTTTGAAACACTTACAAGCATTCCAAGCCAAATGAGATGTAGTTATTCAAAAAACTACAGTTGCCAAAGATGAGGAAGAGTGAAAAGTGGCTGACAAAGAAGTGAAAGCAAGTGAGGAATACAATAAACCCAATTCAACCTACAAAACTGAATACGATGGTAAAATAGGACCTCGGACTAAAGTAGCTGCCATAGTAAGAGGGAAAAAAGATGCCAAAAGTACTGAATTTTCTGGTTTAATTATTGATTTAATGCGAGTAAACACAACTTACTCTGAAGAAGACAATAAAGCGAAAAAAACCGAATTGGAAGGCAAATTAGCTAAAATAAAAAAATATACTGAAGCGGGTACTGAAGAAAGCAAATTATATAATAAATTGTCAACTGACGAGCAATCAGTGATTAATGTTATGATAGGCGAAGCCACTACGAAATTAGAAAACATGAAAAAGAAAATTAAAGATGATAATATTCCTGAGCAAAATAGCCCTAATAAAGGCCCAAAGGATGATAATTTTTGAACTAGTCCATGAGGTATAACTATAATTGCTGTCGCAGTGTTGGCAGTGCTTGGAGCAATCGCTTATTTCATAAAATCCAACAGTAGTGAGGAAACTGAATAAAAAAGTAATTTCCAAAATAATCTGAATAAAAAGTAAAGCAAAAAATTTTTTAGCAGCCGCTAGTTGAAACAAAAAAAGCTGTTGAAATTAGAAGTGAGGGTGGAAATATTAACCCACCCTCCTTTTCTCTTCTCCCTCCCAAAATGCCTTCCCCTCTTGTAACCAATAAAAAAAAAGAAATAATTGGAACAATTAACCAAATATTAGGGAAGTCTAACAAGATAGATATAAATATCTTCTATCAGGAAGTAGAGAAAAGTATTCGAGCAGATGTTTCCATCAGCGAAATATTTAATATTGTTCTTCTTACCGCAACTGGTTTTTTGGAAAAAGACCCCGCTTATGATAAATTAGCCGCTAGTTTTTTACTACGCAAAACTTATTGAGAAATTTTCGCTCAAACTTCGCCAAATCAAAATACTTATCAGCAATTGTTCATTACTAATATTAAATTATTGGTAGAAAAGCAAATACTTGATAAGCGTCTACTGGAATTTGACCTAGAAAAATTAAGTCAAATATTAATTCCTGAAAGAGATGAGTTGTTTAATTATTTGGGATTAGAAACTTTAATTGGTCGTTATTTACTCCGGCGCGATAATATTCTTTATGAAACACCACAAATTTTTTGAATGCGAATAGCAATGGGCTTAGCCATAAATGAGCCAGATAAAAATGAAAAAGCAATTAGTTTCTATCACCTTATTTCTAGTTTGCGGTTTGTTCCCAGTACTCCAACTTTGTTTCATTCCGGCTTAACCCGAGCCCAATTGAGTTCTTGCTTTTTAACGACTGTTGAGGATGACCTAAACCATATTTTTAAATCCTTGGGTGATAAGGCTAATCTCTTAAAATATTCGGGCGGAGTGGCAACCGATTGAACTAATTTGCGGGCTCTTGGCTCACTGATCAAAAGTATTGCTACTGAAAGCACCGGTTTGGTTCCTTTTTTGAAACTAGCCAATGATACCACCGGAGCCATTAATCGTTCTGGACGACGGCGGGGAGCCAGTGTTGCTTATCTAGAAGTATGACACTTAGAAATTGAGGATTTTCTCGATTTACGCCGAAATGTTGGCGATGAAAGAAGGCGAACTCACGAATTAAATTTAGCAGCCTGAATACCAGACTTATTTATGAAAAGAGTAAGAGACGGAGAAAACTGAACTCTTTTCTCTCCTTCTGACACCCCTGATTTACATCATCTTTACGGTCAAAAGTTTGAAGAGAGATATATTCACTACGAACAAGAGGCGGAGCAAGGAAATATCAAATTAACCCAAAAAATTTCAGCTGCTAGTTTGTGACGAAAAATGCTAACTCGCTTATTTGAAACTGGTTATCCTTGAATTACTTTTAAAGATAGTTGTAATATTCGCTCACCACAAGACCATGTTGGAGTAGTTCATTGTTCTAATCTTTGTACTGAAATTACACTTAATACTTCGGCTCAGGAGACAGCAGTTTGTAATTTGGGTTCGGTTAATCTGGCTCGCCACATCAGCGAAGGGAAATTAGATGATAATTTGTTACAAGAAACTATTAATATTGCTATTCGGATGCTGGATAATGTTATTGACCTTAATTATTATCCAACCAAAGAGGCGGAATATTCTAACTTGCAACATCGACCAATTGGTTTAGGGATGATGGGCTTTCAAGATGCTCTTTTCCAAACAAATATCAATTATAATTCTCCAAAAGCACTGGAGTTTACTGACCATTTAACGGAAAAGTTCTCTTATTACGCGATTTCAGCCTCTTCCCAATTAGCCCAAGAAAAGGGAACATATGGTAGTTATCAGGGTTCAAAGTGAGAACGAGGAATTTTCCCCCTTGATACTTTGAACCTATTAGAAAAGGAGCGAGAATTACCGATAAAAACTAATCGACAAAGTAAATTAAATTGAGAAGATCTGAAAGAGCGAGTAAAAAAGCATGGAATGAGGAATTCTAATACTATGGCAATTGCTCCAACTGCTACTATTGCTAATATTGCTGGTTGTTATCCTTGTATCGAAGGGATCTATAGCAATATCTATGTTAAGTCAAATGTAGCCGGAGAATTCACGATCGTCAATAAATACTTGGTTGCAGATCTAAAAAAACTTGACTTATGAAATCAGGACACATTAGACCGAATTAAATATTATGAAGGTAGCATCCAAAATATACCAACAATTCCCGAGAATTTAAAAGAAAAATATTGTGGAGTTTTTGAAATTGACCCTTTGTGAATGATTGAAATTGCCGCTGTGCGGAGTAAGTGGATAGACCAAAGTATTAGTCATAATGTTTTTATGAAAGGAATTTCGGGGAAAAAACTCAATGATATTTATTTTGCTGCTTGAGAAAAAGGTTTAAAAACTACTTATTATTTACGAACCTTAGGGGCTAGTCGGATTGAAAGTTCCACTTTGGATGCTGCCAAGTTTGGTTACACCCAAAAACGAAATAATCAAGAATGTTTGTTAAATAGTGATTGTGAGAGTTGTCAATAAATACAAAACAACGATTAAATTTTTGCGCTTCTCCTCTATTTCCCTAAACAAAACTTACTAAAAATGATGTCTAATAAATCTTCATTATATTCTTTGCCACTCAATTCCTTTACTAATTTGTAACTCACTTCTAAATCGCTGCAGATCGCATCTAGATAAGCTTCTTTTTTTAACTCTTTGATTACTGATTCTAATTGTTGAATAAACTTAATTAGCTTGGCCTGTTGTCAACTTTTGCTTAAATAAGGATAGGGAGACAAATTATTTATCAAGTCACTGGCAAATAATTCGTTAATTTTAGTTTCTAATTCGCTTAATTGTCTATTTTTGGCACTAATACGACAAATTTTTGCTGAAGAAATATCAGAAGGAAGAGTCAATTTAGTCTGTTCATCTGTTTTATTAATAATAAGCAAGAAATTTTTTTCCTTAATTTTTTGGTAAATATTATCATCTTCTTTAGTTCAAAAACGGGAGTTATCCACTAAAAAAAAAATAATTTCGGCTTGCTCTAAGGCTCGATAACTTCGCTCTACTCCAATTTTTTCCACTAGGTCAGAAGTTTCATGAATACCAGCTGTATCCAACAAAATTAAGGGGATTTCATTCAAATTGTAATGTGCTTCTATTATATCACGAGTAGTTCCTGCAATCGGAGAAACTATTGCTTTTTCTTCTTGCAGTAAAGCATTCAAAAGAGTAGATTTACCAACATTGGGCTTTCCCACAATGGCTACTTTTAGTCCTTCTTGATAGACATGGGCTTTTTGACCATCCTTTTTCATTGTTAACAATTTTTCCAACAGTTTATTTAACCGCGGAAGAACTTTTTTACCAGTTAAATATTCTACTCCATCATATTCAGGGTAATCAATATTTACTTTGATAGTGGCAATAATATCGAGTAACTCATTTTCAATAATCTCTAATTCTTGTTGGGTTTCAGAACTTAAATTATGGAGAGCCAATTTGGCTCCGGCTAAACTAGGAGCACGGATTAAATCATTGATGGCGTTGGCCTGAACTAAATTCAATTTACCATTAAAAAAAGCTTGTTTGGTGAATTCACCTTCTTGGGCTAACTCAGCACCTTTTGCTAGGACCAATTGTAATATTTGATTAACAATGAATAAATTGCCATGACAACTAATTTCTATCACGTCTTCACCGGTAAATGAACTTGGTTTATAAAAACAGAGCAACAATACTTCATCAATAGTTTCTTGTTGAGAGTTAGTAATTTTACCAAAAATTAATTGCGACTTTTTTTGAGGATATTCTGGCAGAGTACGATCAAAAATTTGACTAATTATTGAATAAGTTTGCGGTCCAGATAAGCGAATTAAGGCGATGTTTTGAGTAATGGGGGACGTTACCAAAGCCACAATAGTTTTTTCGCTCAACATGGATATAACCTTCGTGAAATTAAATTTTCTTAATTATTCAACTGTAAAATTAATCTCAATTTTTCATTAACTTCTTCTCGCTGCTCCTTTTTCATTTTTCCTAAATATATTGCTCGGCCGAAAAATCTATCCTTGGGAATAGTATGAATTTCACTAACCAGCACTTTTAATTTTCGACCCTCTACTTCGCAATACACTTCGAAACTATTACTCATTCCGACATTTTTACCACTTACCAGAGCAACAACTATGTGGTCAGAAAGTTTATTATGAATGGTATTACTCAAAATAACCATCAGGGGAGAAACATCAATTTCCGTTTTTTTTGCTGGGTCAAATCAGTATACTCAACCTCTTTCCAGAGTAAACTGGTGTTCAGAAGACGTGTGGCTCGGTTGTCCTTTTACCAAAATTTTATCCAAATTGTTTTTTTTATCCATTTACTTTATTACAACTAGATTTTGTATCAGCCTTCCATTTCTTTCCTTAATTCTTTATCCTTGGCTCGCTTCTGGTAATCAGAAATAATTTTTTCTTCTTTCTCTCTTAAATCCTTTTCGATCGCTTTGCTGACAAATTCGCTTACTTTTCCTAACCCAACAATTTTTTTCAATTTTTTATGAACGTCTTCGGGAATAGTGATAGTTAAAGTTACTTTAGTATTAGCCATATATAATTATTTTTATCTTTTATAGCATGACCGAACTACTATCTTATTATAAAATATATTTTTTAATGGCAACACAACCTCCTGTTTTAAATCACCCCAAAAACTATTGAATGACCTCTCAGCAATCAAACAAGTCAATCGTTCTGACTTAAAAGCCTTTTTAACTCAAGACCACACTTCCTTTTCAGTCTTATCAGTCTCCACTAAACATATTGAATCCACTAACCGCATCTCTGTCACTCTTTCTAAAAACTCGGCTCAATCTTTTTACTTAGATAAACCTAAAAACCATGCACAACAGCATGATATCTCTAACCCACCTAAACCCAAAGATGACTGCCTCCAAGATGCCCAACACTGCACTTACTTCGCCTTCTTCAACTCCAAAGAAAAAAAACTCTACACTCGCTTCTTAGATAAAGTAGAGGCTAATTTTGAAGGAACCCAAGCCGATCAACCCCTCCTTTTCTTAACTCTCACTTTCAACACCAAGCACAACAACTATTCCGCTTTTACTACTAATTGAAATCCAGAAGATCCAGTTTGAGAACCGATATCTAAAAAAAATAACTGACTCAAAGACTGAGCCACTAACTTTGACCACCAAGCCGAACCACTGAAAGTCTTTATCCAAAAAGTCCCTTCCGCGGTCAGTCAACATGATTCCGCTAACTACTACTTAGCACTTTTTTTACGCCGCATTCGTCGGTTATGAAAACCCAGCAGATGAAAATGAGTTGTCGTCTCCGAATTACAAAAAAACGGTATCTGACACTTCCATTTACTCTCCACTCCCATTGTCCCCTATTCCCACAAATGCACCTTAGATAAAAACTTCACCTCCTGCTGAAATTGCCGGGCTTACATTAGCCAATTATGACCTTATGGCCGCGTGGAAAGCCGTTCCCCGGGTTATAAAACTATCTCTTCTTACTTAGCCAAGTACCTCAGCAAGTCCTTCCACTTGCGTTCTCTTTACGCTCAGCATGGTTTAACCGATAATCACAAAACTTATCGCTTTTTTAAAAATCTTTATGATTACCAAGAAAAACCCGCTTTACTAATCACTAAACACAAACTAGATGCCGCAACTGGCCAGCATCTTGCGAAAAATCAAAAAGTTTTCCGTCACTTCAATTATCAAACTCAACAAACCACTTACTTCTACCGCACTAATGAACAACTAGTCGGCAAATGTGC
>CAJVPL010001702.1:0-12316 GCA_910591945.1 Ambispora gerdemannii | reverse complement strand
ATGTGCTTTGTTGGGGCCGGTGTTGTATCGAATGGATAAAGCTCCGATTACTTTAAAAGAGGTGGATACATAATATTTCTTTTATTATTTCATTATTTAAGTTTTAAAGTTTTATTTTTAGTTTTGTTATAATCTCTTATATAATTGTAATATTATGTTTATAATATCTTACACATTGTAATGTTATGTTAATGATCTCTTACATGTTTATAATGTCATATTTATAGTTTGGATCTCTCACACATTGTGATGTCATATTGTTGAAATGATTTAATAAATTGAATTTATAATATTTACTTGTTTATAAACTATCATCGTAATTATTATATTAAATACACATAAATTTATAAGAAGATTTCTTAAATCATTTTTTAGTTAACTAGTAATTTATTATTGAATACACATCATCACCCTTTAATTATTTATCTTACCTCTCTCATCTGACTTGAAATACGTGTTGAGCACATAAAAAAATATAATATATTTAAAATTCAAGTAAAACAGTGACAATATTATTTAATATTCATTTTCTTTTCATCAAGTTGACGTAAATTTTCTATTTCATCTTCATTTTTATCTAATAATAATATAACAATATTTTTTATAACATTTTTATCACATATTCTATATTTAGTATATGATAATTATTAGTAATTTCTATATTAATGACAAGTATAACTAATTAGTATATATTGTCTATAGTTATATATTTCTTTCAAATAATTTTCTATTTTAATAATTGTCTTCATGTTATCACAGTTATTACATTTATATTCTTTATATAATGAATTACTCTAATATTTTAATTTTCAAATATGTGATGTTATGATTCAGATATTCTATAGCATAATTATTTTATTGATAATTAATCACTTTTATTATATTTAACATTTTTAATAATTTAATTTAATTATTTATTATTTAATTATTTAATTTATTATATTCTTATTGGATAAATTTGAAATCATATGACTTTTATGTATAATATGTGATTTTAATATGTGATTCTACATGTGACTTGTACATGTAATTTTACATGTAACTTATTAATTATTATTACTTATTAATTATTATTATAACTTTTAATTTATAATTTCTTATAATTTCTTGTAATTTCTTATAATTTCTTGTAATTTCTTATAATTTATCTGAATTTATCATGATTGATCAGAATTTACTATAATTAACTATAATTATCTAAGTTTATTATTCATTATTGTTTATTATTATTTATATTTAATTATAATTGACTATAATTAACTGTAATTAATTGTTCAATAATTCTGTACCAAAAAATAGCTGGTCTTGTAGCTGTAAAAAAATCAAGTTATAGTCAATTAGACCTAACAAAACAAGTTGCAATCAATTAGATCCAATACAATAAAATTATAATAATTAATTCAATTAATAACTTAAATAAAATACTTGAATAATATTATACTTGAATAATACTATTACACTTTGCATTTATTAAATACAACAAAATTATCTTACATACACTAATACTATCTTGATAATATTACATATACATTTATTATATTTTGATTTATAACTTTTACATCACTAAAAATATAAAGTACACTTAGAATTTAATCACACTAAGAAGATCCACAACATCTTTTAGTAATAATGCATATTCGTTAGCAAATAAATTCATGTTATAACTAAGTTTAGCTATTTTAATATAACATTATTCACATTAATTTAGTACACAACCCCTAAAAACTCACCTATAACATCAGGTTAATGTTCATTTATTGACTATTATTTTTCATTCTTCTTGATAAATTTCATAAGTAATTTTTTTTATCTGAATATTTCTGGAGAATTTGGATATCATTAATTTTAAAAACATAAGAAACAATTTTTCTCCTTGAGCTTTCTTCAGAATGCTTCTAATAATGCTGTAATTCTTTTGTTCTATGATGAACTTAATGTAAATTAGTTTCATATATTTTATTTTTATATAGGTAACCCTATATTAAGCATGTTATGACTTCATATTCATCTCAGCCACTTTAATGTTAATCACATTTTGGCATGATATTAATTTAAACCTGTAATAATTCATATATAAGTTACAGCTGTAATAATCAAAATGTTATGTCAAATTAGTTAACTTTCAGCCACATCAACCTCTCATTTATGTCACAATAAAATGTTCACTTTGTTGCAGCATGTCCCATATTATCTAATTTATCATATTAAATCTAAAATAAAACAAATCCTACTCTATTTTTTGATAATTTATCTGTATATAATACCGCTTAAAACACCAAAAGGGCGTTTACGGATTTGCATGTTTCATATAACGATAATACACCAGTTTAGTTTTGTCCAAATCACGCTGTAGTTAGGAATGTCTATACGCATCGATATAAATAAATATTTTTATCTCATCGTCGGTTATCCGGGATCCACATAAACCCACATAACCGATTTTGAATAGATGGTTTCATAAGTCGAACAATATTCTGGATACGTAACATCACTTGGTGGTCTGAAGCAATCAATGGTTTCACATGGTGTCTATATATCATAAAAAGAAATTAAAGATAAATTTTGTATATAAAGCACATGAAGTATCTGGATCAATTGATTAAGGAAAAAGGATACAAAAAATCATAGATTTGCTCAAGTGCCAGTGTACTCTGTCCAGTGGTAATATCTTCGACACGCATATTCGATGAGGTGACATGATGAAGCAGGTGCAATATATTTAACAGAAACTACATATATATTTTAAAGAAGATATTTAGCAAAGAGAACAGATAATGTTAAAATAATAAATAGCAATATTATGTATCCACCTCTTTTAAAGTAATCGGAGCTTTATCCATTCGATACAACACCGGCCCCAACAAAGCACATAAATACAAGATCTGGGTATCAGTCCGTATCCCATCTTCCGGTTTCAACATCAAATTCGACAAGAGTAATTCGAGCATCTCAGTATTCGAATAGTGTAGTAGGCTGTGAATAAATGTGAGAAAGCTATTAGGAACATTTGTGGTGTAGTTGTGAAGATTTGAAATGTAGTCGTTGAAAATATATGGAAACATTATTGTTCTGATAGACTGTTGTTGTTGTAGTAGTAAAGATGGCGATGATTGTAATTGCGATAAAGTAGAGGATGGATCAGTATGGAGTCCAGTAGGACGAAGTACATCATCAAGGCTAAGCGCGGAAAATAAGGGTGGAAAAGCTGTTGAAGTTGTTGAGGGTGGAAGATTTGAAGATGATGTTGTTTGTCCTGGTGGATGGTCTCTAAAGGATTTCCGTGACTTTTAAACGGTCAAAAAAAATGTAGTTAATTATGAATTATTTTTTTCTTGACAAATATATATAAAACCAATACCAAATTACAAGGCACCGAAAACTCCAAAAGATGCGCATCACTCTTGACGACATTAATAATTTCATTAAATGTGCCAAGAAGAAACATATCAGCCGGCAAAAATGAAAATATTAACGCGATGGCATGAATAACAATCGGCGCGACAGCAGTGTGCCTTCGATCTCGTCCAAGCACAATATCTAACGCCATTGTCAGGATATTTTCTGGCGCGACAGGGGTTGCCATTATCTCGATACATGCTATGTAGAGAGCTTGTACCGTTGGATTTGAAACTTCGCGATAATGTTTCTCGGGGAGTTTTGAGTTTGGTTTTGGTCCGCATTTTTTTGGGGACATATCTTAATATGGAGTTTGGAATAATAAGTCAAAGGAAAATTTTTGATTACATAATATAAAAATATTTCATAATAAAAAAATAATTAAATACAGTCTGCAAGCTTTTGAAAAACCCTGTGGAAATACTTTTCATCAAAAATTTCTCCTTTATTTTGCTCATCAGACGCGTACTGCAATAACTCAGGTGCAATATCGTATTCGCCAAAATCTAGTAAGAACAAGAAATATATATAATAAATAATATTCGTACATACATAAATCAAAATTTAAAAATAATCACTTTACCAAGTAGGTGAAGCAATTTTTTACTTATTATCGGATCTCGCAGCGTATCAGAATGATAATATTGGAACAAATCTCGAATAAACGACAACGGGGTCTGATGATACTTGTATAAACATCCATACTTTTCCAATAACTTTATGAGCATCTCTTTCTCCCCATACTCAATCAATCGTCCAATCACAATATCAAGAATCGGGAGAGTTCTTGCAATCACGAAAGAATAATAAATTGGCATCTGAGTAGGGACCGGAGGATCCAGAATTTTTTTAACATTTTCGTAACCATCCATTGCAAATGCTTCAAACTCAAAGAATTCCGGATACTTTTCCAGATATTTCATCAATTTATCATGGTAGTCGTCTTCGGTCCAGTACCGTGGGTTGAAATTCAACGAGATAAAGTAATCGACTCGAGATTGAAACCCTTCAGATTTGAATAATAGGTAGTCGAGAAATCCGAACGCCACTTTGGCCTTGTGATCGTGATCTCTGTTGCCACGTATTAGTGCAAAAATTACGTGTTCAAAAGCTACTATTTGGTACGTCCATATCAGATCCCCAAGTAGTCTGTATGGCTAATCATAATTCGTGGTTAATAGAGAGAAACATTCCTTTATTTCTTATGGATTTATTAATTACCACTTCAATACCGGTAGTATCATATTCTTGATCAACCACAAAATCCACCATGTCGATAGTGTACGTGGACATACGTGACGGAGGAAAATGTAGTAAAAGTTTACGCAGTGCTAAAAATAGAATCAAATTATTATAAAATCCATTTTCAAAGAAATGAAATAAATATAAAAATAAAGAATACATACGCTCCATCAAGGTCGAGCTCACTTGTTTCTTAACCACGCATATAGTCCATATAATACACAATAAAATCGGCTGATTCTCAACTTGAGAATACTGCTGCGCCAAAAGTTCCTCTTCAGATTTCTCCAATGCCACACCTTTTAGCAGTTTTTGTGATGTATTATCTGTTTTGAAAAGCTCGTAAATCTTTGTGTGATGAAATTTTACGAGAACGTGAATGAGACTTGATTATCTTGACTAATATTTTGTTATCGGCTGATCCTATCATACAAAATATTTAAATCAAATATTACAATAGATGTTGTGCCTCAGATTATGATTTGCATCAGGTAAAGCTTCACGTGTTCGCCTTCGGCCAACTAATTTGGGTTGTGCGATACCTGACGCAAATCAACACTTGAGGCACGACATATATATACATATATTGACTGGATGGCAGCGATACAAACTTTATTAATCACATCTTTCGGTTCCAGAGTTTTCTCAATAGTCTGATTAGCAAGATACAGTTTTATGGAATCCGGAAAGTACTTGAGTGTATTTTCTGACCAGGCTAATGGTTTAGAACATAGAATGTCAAGTACGTTCTGTACAAGTTCCGGAGAAATGTCAGAAAAGCCTCTATTTAAGGGTAGAGGATAGAGAATTTAGATTTTTTATTTGTGCATAAAAGATCAAGCAATGAAAAAAAACCTGAATTTTATCAGTCTCGAAATAGTCAAAATCATAATTCGCGCCAACATTTCAGATTCAGCAAACCATATTGGTTTATCGCGATTAGGGTCTGCGATAGATCTGATAAATTTGACATTTATTTGTATCATCTACAGAAAAAAATATAAAACGTATTCAATTTAAAGCCACAGAAAAAAATTCAGAGATAATAAAAATAAACTTACCATAGCGTGGATAGCAAACATCTCAACCCCTCGGTACATCTGTCGATGTTCCAAATGTGATAGCGAGTACTTTATATAATCAAAAAAATCAGGCGCACGCGGCAAGAACTTTAGAAAGCGTAATAGTCGGAAATTGAAAAGCTCGAGAATTGTGTGTTGCCAGTACATCAAGTTTTCTGATGATGCTTGCTGCTGTTGTTGTTCACTATTTGCACCACCACTATTGCTGCTACCTCCAACGTTATTACTACCACTACTAATCGTTTCTATTTTTATCTTGTGTGAAATATCCACTTTTTTTAGTTTTTGAAATATCTCGAGCATCATTAATTCGAGACTATTAAATATTTCACAAGTTAGATTAAGAAGGAATCGCTTTAAAAAAGTAGATAAAATCATACATACGACCACGGAGCACCGTAAAGCACCTTGTACACCACATCAAGAACATATGGAGAAACACAATTAATCTGTTGCGAAGTGTCTTTGAAAATTAAACTATCTCCAAGCATCATTTTGTAAATGATTTGAGCGAGTCTAATAACAAATGATCCAAATCAACTATAACCTATGATCACAAAATGAGCAATCATAATATCAGCCACAAACCTATGTTTCTGACAAACATTCAAATACTCCAGCAACTTATAACCGAAATTTCCACCCTTCAAGAATTTTGCGTGCTGAAAACCCAATTTACTAATATTGACCGACATGTCAGGCACCAGGTACACATACAACGTGTTCGCGACTACTATTTTTTGCGCTTGACTTACAGTGGCGAGTTCGATGATTTTTTGAAGTGGCAGGTCTCGAAAGAGATCGTGGTTTGTTACTTGTTCTGAATCAAAAATTGGAAAGTTGAGAATTATCATTTATTTTATTTAAAATTAATTGATTTTTTCATACCTTTATAAGCTTTTGGAAAAGTGCGCAGTAATTCATGGCACAATGGCGAATAATAGAATGCAGGCGCCAAGGAAGGATGTCGATACTTTAAATTATTTTTATTTTTTAAAGATTCATGTTGAAGAATCAACTAAAAAAAAAAAAAGGTAGAAGAATCTAAGATTATCTTATTTTTATTAAAGATTTGATTTATGCACTTTAACATAAATACCCCACAAGGCAAAGACAAATCCCTTAGATAGAACGCGTCTCGTGATTTGATCTGATTTTCATTATATAAACTGATAAACATGAGGAAAAGGCGTTCGTCCGATTGAAGATCTTTTGATATTTCTTTTGAGACATTTTCAATATCTTTATTGTTAATGGTTCTTCATGTTAAGTGTTATAACGTATAGATATTTTGATTATCTAGTTTTACAAAAATCTTACGCGTAATAAAATCGAAACTGAAGATAAAAAGGATACGCCAAAGTTGTAAAAGCAACCAAATCAATGTATTATCTTTTGCAATAATTGGTCGACGACGAGGTTCAATACTATTGTTGCTATGTACCAGATTGACGAAATCTGTGAGCAAATCTTCGTATTTTAAGTAGCTGACAGGTAAAAAAAACCCCCCGAATTAAAATTAAATGTTTAGCAAATACATAAGAATGAATTAAATTTAAATTAATATTTACTCTGCAGCAACCAAACTATATAGCTGATCAGCGACTTCTAAAATAAGCTCCCAGTAATCCAGATTTTCTGGTATCAACATTTCCGACGGCTGTGCTGAATAATCTATTCAATCAATATCCAATTATTCAACAATTCATTTTTGCAAAGAGAAAAATTCCTCAATAGAAAAAAACCTTTTATTGCTCTAAAATCACATCTTCGCTGCGTATACTTTAGCACATCCAAAACCCTTTTGCGAATAGCCGCGCGTATCTGCTGCAACCCAATTCGACTCGATTTCATTAGCTTTACCATTAATTTGACTTCTTCAATCGGTGCATGTTGGAAAAACATGTCGCGAAAGTGTGATGCTAAGTCGGTGGTTTGCTCGTCTTTGATCAGTTGTTGCTTTTTTGTAAAAAGATATTGTTTTTTTTTTTCAATTGGGATTGAGTAACCAATCATAAAATAAAGAATACATACATATTCACTAGCAAATGGCGTATTATTTGGTAAGGAAGCTAAATGAACATATTCATGACTACGACTATTCATAGATCGTATCAAAGAATAAAAAAGTTAAATAAGGTAAGACACATTATTTAATTTTGATAAAAAAACCTGTAAGAGGAAATTAATGGCCAAAATGAGTCTATTTAAAGCATATCAAAAATATTAGAGTTTATAATAGGTATTTGATACTAATAATATTATTATTATATATGTGTATCACTTGCCAGGTGGAATCATCAACTGTGAAAGTTTTTTTCTTCGTTTACAAAGTTCATCAATGATTTGTTCCATCGACCAATGAACATATTTGAAACGCCCGTTCACTGGTTCACCGTAAATATTGGGTAACTATGCCTCCCGAAAACAAAAATTGCCAGAAAAAATTAGCAGTTAAAATTAAAAAAAAAACTCACTACCGAGAAAAACAAATCATATATAAAATATACCTCCACAATGATCTGATAAAAAGAAACAACACCAACACCACTACAACCTCTCCCGACCAAAAGTGCATCAATAAATTGATGACTCTTATCGACACACTCAAACTGTACTTCAGAAAGTATCTTTGGCAAAGTATTACACATCTTAAAAATCCCTTTAACCACTTTAACCAGGGCAACAACTAATTCCAATTTCACTTGCACAAAATCACGTTCATGTTCTCGCATGATAATCAAGAGGAAACAAATCGCGCCCATCCATAATGATGGAAAATTGATATTGAAAAAGTTTGGAAAAAATCGAAGTAATTGTGGAATTGTAACTTGTGGCTCTTGTTGCATTGAAGCACGTGATATCATATTGTTGTTGTTGTCAATGTCTGGTTCGACAACTATTAATGTTGATGGCATCGGATTTTGACTGAGTAGTTTCTTGATTATTGAGAATATGAAACGTATTCGAGGCCATGAGGATGGATGTCTCACGAGTAATTCGACCATTTTGTATAGAACTGGTTCCTGTTTTATTTTTAACATATAAATTAATTGATACAATGATAAATAATAATAATTATTATAATTTAGAAAATATACCGTATCACCAATCTCACGTGAAATTTTATTAAATTTTTCAACAAATTCATTGACGCTTTTAGAATCTATTAGGTCCAATTCAGAATACTCGAATTGTTGATTTTTTTGCTTTCTTTTAACATTTTCTTTTCTCTGCCGTTTATTAGGGCGATCAAAGAGTCTATATATTAATTAAATATATGTATACTTACATTTTATTTACTTTATAAATGTTGATATATATATATATATGTGATAATTTAATTGATTAAAGAAATCCTCTTCTCTTTTTTCCACCTCTTCCATATATACAAAAATGCACACAAACAATTAAGCCTCGTCACGGTTTTTATCCAATTGTTAATTGAAACAATAATAATTTTCTTGCTTTATTTAATCATAAATTCAGTACATACCCTAGATAAAATCCATTTGTCGAAGTTGAAGCTAATTTTTTTTCCTAAATAATACCAACAATTAAAACTCATCATTATTAAATAAAATCAATTCGAATGAACTAGAAAAGAAATTGTTGAAAATGAATTTTAAATTTTTGAAATTCTGATATTTCTTTTTCTAATATAATATTTCGTATTCATACTATAAATATTTGCATTTAAATTAAAAACAAATAATTTAAATAAATAATTATTATTTTTTCTCTTCCTTTTTCTTTACCTCTTCATACTTTTTAGCCTCTATTTCCAGGTGCTCGTCAAGCAACTTCTGATATTCTTTAGCCATATTCGAATATATATTTCAGTTGTTGAAATAGCATTTGGAGTTTTCCAATTATGGTGCGTTAAAGCCAGGTAGTATCATGTGACGTATAATTCGATCCGGATCCAGATCATGTGAAAACTTCACGTTATAAGTAATGATTGGCTGAATAGTTTTGATCAACAGACAATCGTTCACTAAAAAAATCAGTAATAATAACCAATAAAATACTACCAGTAACAATGAGCTTTAATATTCTTTGAATAAATCTACACTAAAAATAATCATAGAGTTGATGAGCAATTTTATAGTGTTTTTGGTTGATAGCAAAAATAATTGATTTTTCAAGATTATTTTTATTTAAAGATTCCTATTTTATTTGAAAAAACATCAAATATTTATCAAAGAATTCTGTTTGTATATAAAGAAGCTGGATATCTAGAGAACTTTTATTAATTCTAGCCAATATTAGTAACCTTGAAAAAAAATCAGTCAACTTTGAATACTTATATTTCTTTCAATATTTAACTAATATTTGTGATCAGAATATAAAAAAGTATTTGTCTTAATTAGATAAATCAAATAAATTCAAGTTTGTAAAATTCTAAATATGAATTGATAAGATATTGTTATTTCATAATCTGTCTAATATAGTATTCCTATGAACTAAACTGATCTTTATTTATTTTCTTAATTATTATTAATTAATAATTTTTTATTAATAGTTAATGAACAATTTTATTGAATTATAATTAATAATATTTCTATTGAATAATTATTTTTAGTAAACTATTATTTTATTGGACAATTATATTTTAAATATTATTAATTCTTAAACTTGTATTAATGATATTAATACTTGTGTTAATGCTGATAATGTCAGTAATATTTGTATTAACAACAATAATAATATCAATACTTGTATTAATAATAATGATATCAATACTTGTATTAACAACAATAATAATATCAATACTTGTATTCATGCTAACAATATCAGTAATATTCATGTTTAATTAAATTAATAATAACAATAATAGAACCAATAATATTGTATTATATATAATTTATATAAATATATTATATATTTTAACTTAGAATCAATAGATTTTTTTATAATTTTAGATAACTTATAAAGTTATATTTATATTAATTTTTGAGTTTGAAAGATAAATCACTTATAATAAATTATTGTTATTAACTTGAAAAACAGTTACTTGATAAACTTATTATTTTGTAGCATAATTTTTAAAAATCTAAAAGTAAACACATAAAACTTAGTGAAATTATTGGATATCATTCTAGCTTATTATAATAAGAACATATATTACCTATCTTTAATAATAATTTTTAGTCTCTTTTAACATAAAAACTTAGTCTTTCTCATTTTTAAATTAGTAAAAACATATAAATAACTTAAACTCAACAAAAATAATAACAATATCTCTATATTTTGCTTTTCTATTATCTTATTTTATAGTAGTTATTAGATTATTTAGTTTATTAACTAAGTTTTTAAAGTTATTTATAAATTATTATTTATTATTTATTTTTATTAAATTTTTTTAGTTAATCTTTTTGTTGAATTTTTTTAAAATTCTTGTTAAATTTTTTTTTGAATTTTCTCCAGTATAATTAATATTAATTATTTTTGAATAACTATAATAAACTTTGTTAATAATTTTTTTCTTTACTTTTTCTTAATAATGCTTAAAATTAATTAAAAGTTAATTTGATTATTTAATTAAAGTATTTTTGAATTAGAATTAGAATTTGCTATTTATTTTATATTAGAATATTTTATTACTGATTTTTTTGTTCTTTTTTGACAAAATTAATAAAAAAAGCTTGAATTTCTTGTTTAGTTAATTCAAATTCTTTTTTTAATAATTTATATTATTTTTATAAATTATTTCTCTATGAATTATTAAAAATAATTTTGAAATCTTTATTAGAATATTATTCTAATATTAATATATTTTGAAATAATCAAATTTCTCTCTAGTTATATCTATTTATAGTCATATTTAAAGATAAAATTGCAATTAGTTGCAACTTGATTGCAATTTTCTGATTGACTATTGCAATTAATTATAATTAAATCACAATTTTCTGATTGAATATTACAAGTTGCAATTAATTAATATTATCTTTAATCATATTTTTCTATAATTATCTAATTTTGCTTTTTCAAATTTTTAGTTAATAAAAAAATTTCTATATTGTTACTATTTTAATGAGACTTTGAAATACTCAAGGGTATTTATAATATTCAAAGAGGAAACTCAAATGTCTTAATAACAATTCACAGTCTTAATAATACTTTATGACTTTAGACTGAATATAAGTTTAAGTACTTATAAAAATTACTTAAAGATTGGTAATAATTATATTCTTTTAATGCAATAACTGAACTGCTAAAGAGAATTCTCAAAATCTCAAGTCAAAGTTATAAAGATTATAATATTCATATTATTAGTAATACAAGATCAAAAATAAATATATGAATAATGTATTATTAGCAATATAAAGTCAAAAATATATTTTATGAGCAATGTATTATTAGCAATACAATCTCAAAGATAGATTTATAAATTATAATAATAATTCCTTTATTTAATATAATGTTCAATAGGCTTCATTACAATGTGTTCAGAAAGTCTAAGATAAAGATGATAGCTTTTATAATGCTCCTAATAACATGCTTAAATTATTATAATATTGTTGTATAATGACCTTTCGTTATAATATTTTATTGGATTATAAATATCTCATATCTTATTGGATAAAGATTAT
>CAJVPL010001701.1:0-12319 GCA_910591945.1 Ambispora gerdemannii | reverse complement strand
TTAATTAGCTTTAAAACACATAGAAACCGGGGGCATTAAAGGGCGTTAGAATTTTCTTACGTAAACATATATAAATTGTTTGTTTTGAAGTTATACATGTTCAAATAATTTTTCGTATTACGCATTAGTATATCATTTATTTGTGAATTGCAAGTTATCGTTATCGTTACGTAGTTATGTATTAACGTTAAGTGATGCTTCATTTCTTAATACAAATTTAAACAGTTTCAATTTACGTATTGATTTTCATGTACGTACGTACATGTATTTCATCTATTAGAGTAACTTTAGTGCGTGTGTTTTCATCTGCTTTCAGACGGATCATCGTTATGATAAAACGAAAACACCTGTTTTTGTTTGATACATGTATGCATGTGTGACTCTTTTCACAAAATTCTTTTTACAAAATACTTACATGTACAAACACTCCTAATCTTTCAAATGGATGCCAAGAATTCATTACCTAAAGCAATAATTCTTGAAGTGCCAATCAATGTCCCACTCAACCGGATTCTAAATAATAGCGAAAAACTTCGCCGAATCGAGATAGCTACTCGTACAACCTTACATTTCACCAAGAGTAACTATAATCCACGAGTAATAATTTACCCCGGACGAAACGCACTCACGACTGATGCACAAATGCGTGAGGCAAAAAGGCACGTGGAGCATCTTTTTGCAACTTCTGATGGCATGGTAGACTATATAAAAATTCCGAAATCGATTTGCCGATCGCGCGAAAAATTTATTGAGGATTTGTTGTCACCAAAGTTGCGAAAAATTGAGGATCAATATAAAATTAATGTGCATCCCAGAATTTATAAGAGTGATCTGTACGCTGTTTTCGTAAGAAAACAAAATCCGAGAAGTGTAATTGAAAAAGCACAAACAGAAGTTGAAAAATTCCTTTCACAATTTATTTTTATTAAACCTAAGGCACTACATTCGATTGATTTCTCCGTCTCGATCAATAATGAGGTCATGCCGATTGACTTGTTCAAGAATAAATTTCAGAAGGAAATTTGTCAAATCGAAGATAACACGAATATAGAATACGATCTAACTAATACTGAGAAACCGAAAATTCAGATCAAAGAACTTGAATTCTCTAGTAATATGTTAGCTAAGAAAGTCGAAGCGCGTCAAGTAATTGTGGGACCAAAATACTTAACATTAAAAAGGAATACAGGTGCATAAATTCTAATAATTCTGATAAAAGAAACAAAAATTTTCATTTATCAGAAAATTCTGAAAAGTTCCGGCAAAAAAAGTACCAGCATTTTAACTGGGTCAGCATCTTTTGAATATTCAGAAATCATACCATTACAAGGACCAAAACAAAACGACTCGTACAATCGCGCCGCGTCTCATTTTCTTGAAAAAAACTTGGAAATTAATGAGAGAAAATCGGAATTAAATATTAGTTCCATGAATGGTAAAGTTGAAATTATCGTATTGTTCTTTTAATATGGTGTCTAACGTTAAGATCTTTAAAAAATTCGTTTACAGAAACTGAGAACTCGGAATATAACATGTTGTATAATCAGTCCAATACTGAATTTCTTGCTAAATGGAATCGATTTAATACTCAGTGGTTGAAAAGCGGATTTTACGCTCAATTTGAAACTCTCTTTACTGTAAATAAGTAAATAGTACATACATAGTAATAATTTTGAAGAATATTATTTATAATCTATTTATATCGATATATAGAAATTTGTTTCTCTTTACTATTCTAGATAAAAAAATTCAAATTTGCATAAGAAATTATAAGTTTATTCAATTATTTGTATTTATAAAAATTATGCAAATAAAAAATATCGCGTCATCAAATCAGTTTCAAACTGATCGAGTAACTTTATCGTTTCACAATTCCAGGAATGACACTCGGATGCACTGTATCGGTGTCATTGTTATCACGAATGTTATTATGGTTGTTGGTGTTGTTCTCGGTATTTGATGCTGCTGGTTTTTTGGGAAGTGGATGTGCGGAGACGGATAAATTAGCGGTACAGAAGAGAAAGAAGAGAATTGTGAGTAGGATAGGGAAAGATTGTTTTTTACAGATTTGCATTTTTTTTTTGAATTTGATCAAACGTCAGACTTGATGCTAAAGATTATCGTTATCGTTGTATGTATAGACAAAGTATATCGATATACTGTATACGACTATAACTATCACTTTTTACTAAAAAAAATTTCTATCGCTTCTTTTTATATTCTAGGCCATCTCATAGCGATAGTAATGATTCAATACGTAATAACGATAACAATAAGGTATTTAGTTATGATTGTTTATTACATTATGTGATTTATTTGCTTTTGAAACAAAAATAAATAACTCTGTATCGGTATGTTTGTTATGTAAATAATGAATTGTACATGTTTAAATTGAATTACAAGTTTGGTTAACATAATTTTTGCCGTTATCGTTATCATTATCAAGTCTGAAAGTTTATACATGTACGTACACATGCATGGCGAGTGAACCAATAACGATAACGATAAGTGATGATATATCATGTACATACTTATAGTCTTATTTTTGTGGTAAATTTTAGAGTCCAATAAGATCACAGAAAGTTATTTGCTACGTAGAATCAAAGATTATGGAATCAAAAACATGACAATTATATGTACAAATAAGAAAGTTGTCAATTTTTTTTAGCTTTATGCAAGATTAATCTAACGACTCTAAGAAAAAAAATAACATATCAAACTATTTTATTAATTTGAGACATCAATGAAAATTACTATCACTATAAAGTTTTTTTCAACGTATTTTTTTCTGTAACAATATTTTTGATAAATTCTTTATTGCGTGCAGTCAAAGAATCTCATAGAAATAGTAAATCAAGGTTGTGGCACAAAATATATTGACTCCATTATCCCACTGAAGGTGAGCATTGCTTCTACTGATTATTTTAGTTAATTTATATGTTATATTAGAGAATTTAGTTAATGTAATGCCAATATTAGCATTGTAAACTAATTGAAATGTCATCAGCTTAATGAATCAAGAATCATTAGATCAGTCTGTTATTTTTGGTGAGTCATAGATTTTGTCAAGTTAACTCTCACTTGCATGGATAAATGCTTGTATTTCTTGAATCGATTAGTTGCTTAGAGCAAATTAAAAACTATACGAAGAATGTAAAGAGTCAATTGTCAAAGAAACAAAATATCAAATAAAAACACCTAAATGAAGCAAAATACTCCGAATTTCTTTACTTAGGTGTGTATACCTTAATTGATTTTAAAAATTAATTAATTTTTAGTGTCTTGTCTTTCATTATATGAAACGAACTTATTAAAAAAATACATCATAATTATTATTAATTAGCAACAATACAATATCGATACGTATGATAAATTCGGCTATCAGATCAATCGAAATTTATATAATATCTCCGCTAAATTGTGTTCATTTATGATCTTATGTTTGCTCCAATCTTGGATTTCTTAACAACTCAAATGTATAAATATTGAAGAAACATTTTTATTTAAAACTTATTTTAAGATATTCAATATTACATTAAACCATTTCTCCACTAACTAAATAAAAGCGTCATCAAAAGCAACAACCTTAGCCTTTTTTGCGGAATCAGCGACACTAGTTGGTCCGAAGATCCCGTTTGACGATGCAGCAAAAGCGTTATCGACAAAGATAATTTTCTCGAGTTTTTCAGCTTCTGGACCAAGAAAACTAAGGGGATGCATAACTGAAGGAGCACGTTTAATGAAAGCGTTATCATTAGCAAAAACCATAGCCTTTTTCGCGGAATCAGCAACGCTAGATGGGCCGTGGATTCCATGTGAATTTGATGCACCAAAAGCGTTATCGACGAAGAAAATTTTCTCTAATTTGTTAGCTTCTGGACCAAAAAAGGCTGGCGCAAATTTGCGCTTCTCGAAATGGGTTGGAGTAATAATAATTGGGGTCGACAATACAGCGGACGATTCTAAGAGAATGATAGCGATGCTTAAGAAGAGAACGACTTTAGCAGACATTTTTTGATTTAAAATTTTTTTATTTAAAAAAATATTTGTATTATATTAGTTTATTATAAAAATTGATTTGTAAATTTGCTTTTTTTTATGATAAAATTTCAGCGTCTTCAATGTCTTATTTTTATAATAAGTTTAATTCAATGCATCAATCGTATGATGGATTATTCGAATCGATCATAATGATTTAATTGAACGCATATACAATGCGATTTTTAATTCTAATATGTGCATTGAATTAATCAAGCTCTTCATGCATTTAATATTTTGAGTTCATTTAGCATTATCATTTGATGTTGTTGTTGATTTTTAGGATTTTGAAACTTCTTACAAATCATTGAAACTTGCAACTTTTGATATTAATTTATAATTTGAGCGATTGAATTTTATTATAACTAATGTATGCATAAAATAATTTCAGAAGTAATGAAATGACGCACATACATGTATTACCCTCTATTACATATCTAAAATCCAATAGTTTAGTTTCAACGAATATGTTAGACTCTCACCTCTGTAACATCCTTCAATTTTATCTAATTTTTGTATCTCAGTGATTGTTAGTGTTATCAAATGATCAAATGAACAAAAATCTATTTCGGTACATCGATATATTTTAACACTTTCCGACATTTGGACTAAGCGAATTTATATCCAATTAATTTTTATTTCTCAGTATTTTTATCTACTTTGGATGTATTGATCGCATCGAACGAGCTACGTATTTCTTGAAATCTAATACGAGAAACCTCTAAGTGCATTCCCCTTGGGACCATATTAAAAGAAAGACAAAGTGTGCATTTATAGCGAGTAAATAATTAAAGACCTTATAAGTTTGGGAATGATCCACAGCGTGCGTTTAGGGAGGGTGTATATAGTGTGTGTATTTAAGAGGTGCACTTAGGGAGGTTTCTCTGTACATCTAGATCTGTTTCATAAAAACCATCAAGACTCACTGCAAAGCTGTATTCAATTTTCTAAAAGTTCTGATTTGATTCCTCAACAAGATGCTTTTCGAGATTTGGACATAAGTTTTAGAATGGTGAATACTACGAGCAGAACTTGACTGAATCCATGTAAAATAATTTTCTTTAAAAACAGATTGCTTAAAAAATCTGGAAATATTTCAGTCTAGTTGCAAGAAATCTGGATCGATTTCTGAAAGAAATTGGAGGATTTTAAGTTCTAAGCAAAACTGAAATATCATTTAAATTTATTTATTATATTTTTATTTATCTATTTGATTATTCTATTCTATTGAAAAATACTTTATGTTAGTGATTCGGGCTAAAGTATTTAGCACCAAATGATCTGCAAAAAAATTTCTAAATTAGAATTTAGGACACTTTAGGACTTATATGATTATTCAAAGTTCGAAATATTTAGGACTTTGAAAAGTACTTTAGCCCGAATCATTACTTGATGACATTTGAGAATTGAACTTCATCATAGATCAAATATTCTTGCCATTGCATATCTACATGTCTTAAAATTAAAATAACTATATATATAAAAACATATTGCAATTTTTTTATAATTTTATATATCCAATTTATTTTCAACTTTAAAATTGGAATTTTTAATTTTTGAATCAAATTAACAAAAGTATTTTAAAATCGGAAATAAACATACAAATAAAGTTTAGTGTTTTACGTGATATCTCAGGAACTATTTTAATTAAAAAAATACTACACTCGAATGTGATAAATTCATTTGAATTGAAATACTGGTTTCTGAGATATCACGTAAAACTTTAATTTATTAAACATATAAAAAAATAAAATTATGTGATACAGTCAAATCTCTATAGTCACCATCCTTAGGAAAGCAAAATTTGGTGATTATAGAGAGAATGTGACTATAGAGTGATTTTGTTACTATGTTTTTATATAAATGGAAAAGCAAATATGGTGACTATAGAGAGATTTGACTGTATTCATATTTTAATTAAATTATATATATGTGAGTCATATAAGCCAATATTTTCAGAGTTCTAAATATAATAAAATTAATAAAACTTGAAATTTTATAAGTTAGAATAAATTTCGATATAAAATATTTAATAATATCTTATCCAATTTAAATTAAGAAGTTTAAAAAAATTTAATAATCAAAAAATAAAAGTTTTAGATGAGTATATAATGTTTCTGTTTTTATTAGAAAAATTTATATTACTAATTAATGAATTATATTTTTTATTAAATATTACAAAATTAAGCAAATATATAATAAATTTGAAATACAAGATATTTTTGAGAAAAAATTTGCTATTTCTATATTAATTAATTTTAAGAAGTGCTTTGTTTTAGCTTGAAGATAAAAAAATTTTGATCATAATTATTAGTATTTAATAAAAAGAATTTTAGATTTTTGTTTTAATTAAAAAGTTTTAATAAGTCAAAATTTACAAATTGAAAATTATAATTAAGTTTATTTAAATTTACAAAAGAGCTAAAAATAATTTGTTAAATAATGATTTAGAAAATATTAAAGATTTGTAATTTTTAATTATATTATTTGAATTAATATTGATAAAAACAAAAATTCTGAAAAACTTTTTAGAACTAGTGCAATAATTATAAAAAATTATATATATTTTGAACTTAATTTATTAAAATTAATTTTGTTAATTGGTCAAATTCAGTAATATAATTAAATAAGTAAATAACTTACTAATATTGAGAATTAAAAAAAAGTGCAAATATTTTGAGATATTGTATTATTATATTATTATATTATTATATTAGTAACTGTGAACAACTGAAATTATAAGAAGTTATAAAAGAATTCCAGTACAAAAACCAAAATATCTGAAATTATAAATTGATAACACTAATAATATTATATATGTTAATATAGTGTAATATTTGATATTTTTCAAGTATATACGATGCTTAATATCTAAATTCATCAAATATTTGTATTTATAAATGTATAATCTTCTTTACTAAGAAGTAATACAAAATTTTTGTGAATATAATATAATAGACTCTTTTTGAGCATATTCATAGATTAAATTTGTATTTACTGAATAAAATATGCATTTACTGAATAAAATATGCAAAATTTTGATTAACCTGCAAAAAAAATCTGATGCAAGGAAATAAACATGAGAAAAAGTGGATGCCTAGATATAACATGATATATTAAAAATGTCAGGAAGGCAATCTACATATCCTACAATATATTACCAGAAATTTCAAAAATAAATTTGTCACTCTGGAACCTGATAGTTGATATCTGGTGATCCCATTCAAACAAAAATATCACTATTAGATTCATTTCGACTATACGAATCTAATGGTGATACCTTTATTCGAATAGGATCACTGGATGTCGAGATATCAGGTTTCAAAGTGACAAATTCATTTTGAGATTTCTGGTAACATATTGTAAGAGTGTATAAACTTGACTCTAAATCTAACCTTGACCCTGGCTATAAAAAAGCTTTAACTTTAATTACCATTAACCGGGTGCACAAATTTTTGGGTGCTCTTATAGTATTAGGGAATTTCTCCACTATAGATCAACAAAATCAAGTACTGTAATATTAAGTCAACTCTCGTTAAACCGACCATATTTTTCTTCGATTTAATTATGTTTTAATTAAATATATAAAGATATGTATCTCATATATTTTATAGTTTATTCAAATAATTAATTCTGAAATGTAGCGGTAGATAAAGTACGTACCGGTACATACGTATATCGATATGATTTCGTTAAATCTTGTCAATCATGGTACAGCCTTGTACGTACAGTTTAATCTTATCCAAATTCAGTCTAGATCATGCGTGGAAATAATTTTATTACAAGTACCAAACTCGGCTAACAAATCCAAAACTGAAGATGCAGATGTCTTTGTGATTAAATTAGCACATTTTATCGTTCAATTATCATTATGTTTACTGATTTATTTTTATATGTAATAAGGGGCTGCTTGAACATTACGTTTAGGGTTGACTCTCTTTGTTATACATGTAGTAAGACTAATTAAATTCTCGCTATTATAATAAAAAGCCAATCTCCATAATAAATTTGCTAATAAACACAATTTTTGACAATTTTCTCTAATCGAACAGACACTACTATAAAAGCGTCAACTGTATATTCATACTTTCGTTCGAATATTTTATACTCATATTTTCGTTGAATATTGTATATTCATAGTTTAGTTCCTATATTATATATTCATACTTTGCTCCTAAATTATGAATATGAAATTTCGGATTTCCTTTTTGTTTTTATATATTAGTTTTCTAGCTTTTGTTTTGGGTGCTGAATTTAGTCCACCGCCTCGTTGGGGACATAATGCAGCACTAATCAACGAAAAAATATATTATATTGGAGGTTCTCAAGTTAATGAGTTCTTTATCTTGATCTTACCGTGAATTTCACTACAAGCTCACCGTCATACACGAATATCGATACGCTTGCAAATTTCCCATCAATACGTTATGCAGCGGATTGTGCGATTGACTCAAGAATAATATTGTTTGGTGGAAGGGTAAATAAGTTATTAATTCGTTGATTTATTTCCTATAAATGTATTTAAAACTTCATATATAATAAAAATAGCGCTCAGATTCAGAAACATATCAAGATAGTGACACATTGTTTATGATTAATATCTCAAATGCAAATGCATCAGCTACATGGTCTTCTGCTTCTACAAATCTTGCTGGCAATCCAAGCGCTCGAACAAATACAAGAACTGTAATAGATGGTAAAGGAAAATTATACATATGGGGCGGAATGGTTGATCTTACTGGACTATACGATAAAACAATGTACATTTATGATACGACGACATCTTCTTGGGCTAGAGTTACGCCACCAAATGCACCCGAACCAAGGTTCAGTTATTCTGCAACGCTTTTACCAGATGGTCGTATTATTTTTATTGGTGGTAACGTGACCTCGTCAAATAACTCTGTATCAGCAGCAGACATAAATCAAGTAAGAATTGTTCAAGAGCTTTTATTTATTGTGTATTTTGATAATAAACTAATTGTAGTTATTCTAGGTTTTGATATATGACACTAATGTAACCCAAGCTTCTCCGTGGAAAATTATTGTAGGTGTTTTTTAGTGTAAATAAATTTCACTTTTTGATTTATTCGATTTCGCTGATTTTTCCTCATTTAAGAAAGCTAAAACGATACTATGATTCCAGACCGAAGAGGTCATGCAGCCGTACTTGGTAAAACTACGTATTCATTTAAATAAATAAAATCTAACATAGATTATTTTATAATAGCTTCAGATGGATATAGCATTATCATATATGGAAGAATAGGTAATCCAATCATCAATGAGCCTACTGCACTTTTCGTATTAGATACCAGAAAATTCATATGGAAACAAATCAATGGAATAAATCAACCTAAAGGAATTCCTGCATACGCAACTGTAACATTATTCCAAAAGTATATGATTGTCGCATTTGGTAAATTATTTAATTGTTTGAATTTTTAACCAAAGGAATTTCTCTAAACTCTAAATAAATTTTTATTTTATTTTATTTTATTGATAGGCGATTATTATGTTTCAGAAAAAGGAAGCAGCAATTTGACAATTTTGAAAATAGAAGATGACACATACACTTGGGTCAATGAATATATAACAGCCCCACATGCCAGTCCTCTGACTCCTGTTCCTCTTAACATAATTATCGGTGCTGTGCTCGGCTCAGTTGGAATTCTTAGTTTGATGGGGTAATAGCTTTTGTGTTATATAGGCATGACTTAAATGCTCATGAACATTCGACTGAAGTAAGACATATAACAGAAGCAGTCAAACGTGACTTAATTGCTCATGAACATTCGACTGAAGTAAGACATGTATCAGAAGCAGTCAAACATGACTTAACTGCTCATGAACATTCGACTGAAGTAAGAGTGAGCAATTTGCCATCTTATTTTTTGAGGACTGTTTGTTTCTAGTGTTTCACTATTAGAGAAAATTACCCGATAAGTAATGCTGATTCCTCTCAGCATTTAATTTAACTTGTTTTATTTAACTAAATAGAATTTAAGAGGAGAATTTTGCTATTTGTATGTTTGATGTAATTTTTAGACATGTTCACCACAAAATAATCAATTTTCTTGGAACTTTCCCGAAAATAAATGACTAGACATACGTGCCGTATTCAGGTTTCACAATTCAATTTTGTTCAAAAGTACAATTCATGTACAGTCAAACTTCGATTTAACGATGGGTCGGGGATATAGTAAATGTTAATTAAAAAATTCGTTAAATTGAGCTTAATTTAATGATTTTAATATTCACTCTTATGGAAGGAGAAATCTGTGCCAGGTTTATAAGAATGCAAAACTTTTTGGTCAGATCGGCAAAACAAATCCGACATGAGAAAAAAATACAAGAATGTGAACATACACTTAAATCTAGCTTGGGGTACTAATTAAAAACATCGGTGAGGCAATTTATTTATATCTTGTATCTCAACCCTAACCCTAAACCTAAAACCAACATTCTAATGTAATTGATATTACAGTTGTAAGAGTGATGTCGTTAAAGTAAGATATTGATTAGTGACCGTTACATCGCATAGTCGTTAAATCGAGGTTTGACTGAATACATCAATAGCGATAATGAAATTTTATCTTTTTTAGATTAAGAACACACAATTTTCTTATGTAATTTGGTAAATATAATAGTCGTTTACGTTTTAAAATGAAAGAAAAAAATCGATAAATATCTTGTGCCCGAGATCGATGCTCGCGTCAGGTGACAGCTGACGCACCTCAGATATCGATCGTTAGATGATGTGCCTCGGATCATCTGCATTTAATTACAAAAAATCATCAGAATTAAAATACATGGATTCTTCTGTGTTTGACTAATGATGAAGAAAAATCTATACTTAAAATGTGATTATCGGGAATAAGCTACTTTGACTATCGATTGTGCCTGTGTCAACTTTACAAAGTTGAGTGGTCTAACGAAAATGAGAAATCGACAGTTTAATAAGAAAATGCAAGCAATTTATAAAGTATCGTTGCATGGCTACGATAAATGGGGTCACAAAAAAGGAAAATTTAAACTATCCAAATAATACAATTTGATATATTGAAGTCATTACGTGATTCGACGGAAATTATAAATGAGTTAAAAATGAATTAAGTATAAGGAAGAGGCTTTTTTTTTATTTACATACTAACTTTTCAAAAATAAATTTTAACTGTTCTATTGTACAAGAAAAATCGATTGATTTATACATAGTATCACATATTCAACAATAGTCATGCATGAGATCCAAATTAGTGACGAAATTACAAAGTTATGGGAACTCTCATGTTGTTTGGTAAAAATGATGTGCTAAACAAACAAAAAGATTCATAAGGTTAGTTATTTTGGTATATTGTAGGGATAATGGTGTAAAGAAATAAAAAGAATCAAATCACTTGGATGATTCGATGCATATACAAAAGAAAGAATTTCACTATAATAATCATAAAATTACTGTTATCAGTAGTTTTAATAACTATATCTTCATTACCAGTACCTTCTGAACTTCATCTATTATAATATGGAGTTTGAATTTATCAATCGAAAAACTTTTTATGATATTGCGACGATTATCTAATGATCTATCTAAATGTAAACAAGCGAAGGCATTAGTAAATCTGGAGCTTTATAACAAATTAAATTAATTTTACAAAATCCCACTAATATAGCTGTAAAAAAAGTGAAGACAAATATGGTAATAGATGTCATAATGAACATTCATATTAGAATAAGACTATATAAATAATAAAAATTAAGTATAGTCAAAACTTTCTATAGTTATTACTCTTATAAAAGCAAACTTTGATAATTATAAAGAATGTAACTATCTAATTTTATTTACAATGCTTAGAAAAGCAAAATAGAGTAATTATAGACAACAAGAAATATAATTAATAATTTTATAAAAAAATAAAATAAAAATTCTAATTTCATTTTATTATTGTTTTAATAGATTATATATATATATATATATTATTATTATTTTTAAACTTGCTTCTATATTCAACATATTATAAACTATAGCTATATTTCTAATTTCTAATTTTGAATTATTTTATTTTTTTATTTTTTTAGCTTTCTATTATACTGTTTTTTTTTAATTTTTTGTAATAGATTTATATTTTGCTTGGTATTATTACAGTGATTCTGAATAATGGATTTCACTAAGAATTACTATAAGCATATGATGTTGGGAGAGGGGTAATTAAACTTAAGTAAAGAGAATGAATTATAAATATTAGCAAAGGTTTCTAAGGCCTGTGCCAATATCTACGGATAT
>CAJVPL010001700.1:0-12334 GCA_910591945.1 Ambispora gerdemannii | reverse complement strand
CAAGAAAATGATAAACATAACACGAAAAAGGATAGACATGATACAAGAAAATACAAGGGTATGTGAAATTTGTTACATTTTATAACAATAAAATAGTTGTTAACTTATTATATCAAAGATTAAAATTTATTAATTTGTTTTTAGCATTGAAACATGAGACAGCACTTCTATTTATACAAAATTTATCAATACATTTTAGTTCTATCTTCATTACAAAATTTATAAAAGATAGAAAAATTAAATAAAAAAAAAAGATAAAAAAGGTAAAAAGTAAAAGGTAGAAAAGGTAGATAATAAAGATATAAAAAATAAAAAAAGTAGATAATAAAAATAGAAAGAGTAGAAAAGGTAGAAAGTAAAGGTATAAAAGATAGAAAAAATAGATAATAAAGGTAGAAAGAGTAAAAAAGATAAAAAGTAAAGGTATAAAAAGTAGAAAAAATAGATAATAATAATAATTATATGATTACTAAATAATTAATATGTATAGACTATTTTTATCGATTTGTTGTTTTGTTACTATTTTTGAAAATTTTCATATTTTCTACTATTTTTAAAAGATTTGTTAATTATGGAATTTTTGAAAATAAATATAATAATATCTTGTGCAATAAGTAAAAATGACATCTCAATTAATTGTGACTTGCAATATCCAATCAGAAAATTGCAATTTAATTATGATTAATTATGATAATTAATCAAAGAATTATAATTAAGTTATAATTAATTGTTATCTCATCTTTAGCAATAAAAAAATAATATATCCTCTCTAATATTTAATAAATATCTTATAGGATTTAAATATATTCTCAAATTTCAGTAAAAGAGAAAGAAACAATTTCTGATATAGTAAATAATTTATCTTTAATAATATATATTATATTCAATTTATTAATTATTACTTTTATATAATTTGTAATAAAGCACACATGTAAGTTATAGAAAAAAATAATTAATTATATAGTATATGAGCTGAATATTAGAATTAAACTTGAAAGTTATTTATAACAAAAAATATAATATTTTTTTAATTATATCTAATATTTGTTATAGTTATAAGGAAGTATTATTATTATTATTATATTCAAATTATATTGTTATATACTTTTTTATGATAATGAAAATAAGATTTTGTAATGATTATAAATTTAAAAAATCAGATATCATTATTTTTGAATAAAGCTTTCTAATATATATAATAAGAATGCAATAAAAGTTATAATAAATAGTATTCATAAAGTCTATATAACAAAGAATGAGAATATAAGTATAGAAAATTTGACACTATCTAATTTATCAGATAAGTATTCATAAAAAAACTATAATTAATCAGCATCTTTAAATTTTAAATATTCTTGAATAATCTGTAAAAAATATTATAATATATTATAAGTATCAAAAGATTATAATTATAACTATTAACAAGTTACATTTGAACTTGTGAGTTATTTATATACAGAAAAATATAGTTATGAAATAATTTACTTTGATAATACATATCTTAGTAAGTTATAATATAATATATATAAATATCTAGAAAAAGAATATATCTCAAAATTATTTATACAAATAATATAACTCACATTCTATTTTATCAATAATATTACTATCAAATATATATTTTCTAATTCTTGTAGTTTATTAAAAGTTTTACTTTTTTATTAAACAAAAAATTAAATCTTGTATTCAGTTTTATAATATCTTGAATTGATAATTCAATTATAAATATTTCTAAATTAATCTTAGATTCAAAACAATTATCAAGATCTTGTATCACTTTTTTTATTTTATCCTTCAAGTTTTAATATTTATCTTTAAGATTTTTTTTGTCTTATAAAGAACTTTTGAATAGAAGATGTAGTTATGATAAAAATTAGTCATAATGATATTTGAATTACGTATTTAGTTTGATAATATTCTACTTCTTTCTATTTTCTTCTTTTTCTTTTTCATATTACTTATCTTTCTATATTTATTTCATTATTATCTTTACTTGAACATATTAATCACATCATTTTTTTGACAAATTTCATCATTTTCTATATTAGTTTAATTTTTATTTTCTATTTTTACTATTGGTACTTAGATATAGAACAAGATTATTAATTATAATATAGTTAAATTTCTTGTAATTTAGAAGAGAACCAGTAATTTTGTAATATTAGCAAAGATCTATTGTAGCACATACTGCACTGCAACTGTATCATACTGCATATTACTATATCATACTGTATCATTATAACATAAAAATATGTATAAATACAAGTGCTAATAATTAATAAAAATCAAGTTCTCTTAGTTCAATTTAAGTTCTTTAGTTCTAGTTTTAAGTTCTTAAGTTTTGATTTTGAGTTTCTTTTGGTTTAATATCGAGTTTGACATATTAAATTGAGTTTATTTTGGAAATTTAAGTAGTTTTTGGTTAAGTTTACCTTTTAATTTAGTCTTGTTATTAGTTTAGTCTTATCTTCGTCACCTTTTATTCTGACAAAAAATATCATTTTATCATAAACACTATTTAGTTATAAAATTCAAAGTAAATTACCATAAATATAATTACTATTATCATTTTGAAATACTTTCATATGCTAAAACTCAAAACAGTAATAGTACTATTAACTCTGATTGCTCAAAAGAATTATAAATATAGTATATTTGTTTAATTTAAATTTTGTATTATATTATTATATATTAAATTAACTTTTCTAGCTTTAGCTATTTAATATTGTTATATAACAAACTTTAATTGAATATTTTATTGGATTATTCATATTTAATATTATTGAATTATAAATATCTTATATCTTATTGGAAGAATTTAATTATATGAAATAAGCAAATAAATAAGTGAGTAAATAAACAAACAAGTAAATGAACAAGTAAATGAGCAAATAAATAAGTAAATATTGAACCAATAGAATTTAAGTGAACTAGTAAACATAAATTTATATAGCTAACAGATTATAATTTGAACATGTATAAAAGCAAACATGTATTATAATTATTAAAATTAGATTAGAATATAATATTCTTAATTATTATTTTATAACTAGTTAGCATATAGTTTTAATTATTTATACAAGCAAAATTTGTATTTATCATAGAGTAGGTAGTCAAGTGCAAATTTCTCTTTATACTTCTTTAACAAAATATTCTTGTTCTTATATAATCACTTCAGCATATTTATTATAAGTATTATATAGATCTTGAATCAATATTATAGTAACTTAAACACATTTGCCAAGAGCACTATAAAAGTTATCAACTTAATACTAAATTATCTGAACACATTTGTGATAAAACCTATTGAATATTATATTAAATAAAGAAATTATTATAATTTAAATCTGTCTTTGAAATTATATTGCTAATAATACATTATAATCAAATCTCTTTATAGTCATATTTATTTATAATTGCACCTCTTTATAGTCACCTTATTTTGCTTTTTTATTTATATATAAATATAGTAAAAAAATTTCTCTATAATCACATTCTCTTTATAATTATCAAATTTTGCTTTCCTAAGAGTGATGACTATAGAGAGATTTGACTGTATTCATAAACTCATTTTTGAAAATATTTATTGTTAACTCATATTAAGATTATCTTTAACAAAACAAGGTATTGAAGTAAAAAATGAAATCTTTGAATTCTTTTATATAATATTTTCAATATTATTCCAAAAAGATACTTTATTATATTCTGAAATAATTATTTTCTTATTATTTGATCTAAAATATTATCTCTGGCAATAATTTCTTGAACTTTTTCTTTGAACTTTTTCCTATATGAATGATAATATGAAATCTCTTTTTATTTAGCTTGTATAGTATTCTTTTCTTTAATATTTACTTTAAAAAATAAATAAGCAAGCTCAATTTCTTTTGTCATATCAGTTATAAGCTTTTGATTTCTATTAATAACTTGAATATTATATTCATTTATCAATTCTGAAGATATTTCTTGTATAAAATCTTGAATTATTATATAATTATGAAAAATTTTTGTATTATTGAATAATATAGTTTTAAGCTTTTGATTTTTATTAATAACTTGAACATTATATTCATCTATCAATTCTGAAGATATTTCTTGTATAAAATCTTGGATTACTATATAATTATAAAAAACTTTTGTATTCTTGAATAATACTTGAGCTTCTCTTACTTTACAAACATTCAATTTGGTTGATAATTGTGAACTATAATCAAATTTCTTTATAGTCACACCTGTTTATAGTCACACCTCTCTATAGTCACCCTATTTTGCTTTTACATTTACATTTACATATAAACATAGTAAAAAAATCCCTTTATAGTTACATTCTCTTTATAATTATCAAATTTTGCTTTTCTGAGAATGATGACTATAAAGGGATTTGATTATACTTATATTGGTTTCAGTTTCTGTAAAATCTTCTAGGAGCATGAAGAAATTATTCTGGAAAATTGAGGGTTTGTCCTGATCTTGACTAGTGCTCCAACCGGGTCGGATCCAATTCGT
Source organism: Ambispora gerdemannii (assembly GCA_910591945.1). Classification (NCBI taxonomy): domain Eukaryota; kingdom Fungi; phylum Glomeromycota; class Glomeromycetes; order Archaeosporales; family Ambisporaceae; genus Ambispora; species Ambispora gerdemannii. Next base: position 7,828 of record CAJVPL010001700.1, on the reverse strand, counting down.
GACCCGATCCCGAACGCACATTTCGGATCGGGTCGGATTGGGGTCAAACCCGACCTGAAATATTTCGAATCAGCCTAAAAAACGTTATTTCTCGTTCAATATTAATTGGAATTAAACAAAAATTTGTGGTTATATACACAATTACATTCCGAACTTCTCTACTTAGACACAAAATACAAGTGTCTTAGTAAAAATAAAAGTCATTAACCAAAAACTATTTTATGATTTTCGGATCAAACCCGATCCGAATCGACCCGACCCGAAATTATCGGTTCGGATTGACCTCAAACCCGATCCGACCCGACCCGAACAGAGCTTTAGTCTGTTATTATGCGTTAGAAAAAAGTAATCATTGAAAATTAGCGTAAATAAAGTTAAAAATTGCTAAATCGAAACTTGCAAATAAATCTATCGATATGTTCCAATCTATTTTGTAGTTCATTGCGTTGACAATAATTATGTTCGCAAAACAATAAGAGTTTTGGGTAAAATACGAACAGTCAGTTTCACATACCATATGTCTCCCCATCCCATTTTCAAGACTAAAATCGTCACTTATACTCCAAAATCGTCTAATGTGTTTATCTTTGTAAAGTTTTTGCTGTTATATTTAAGAATAAACATATTATTCTATTATAAACCTATTAAATTGTTATCATATTATTCTATTACAAAACTATTTACTATCTGTATATTTAGCTGAATCTGCCAATAAATACCAAGTTTATTTACAAAATAACCATGTGTCCCACTTTTTACTATATGGTGAGATGCGCTAAAAAAAACATTGCGAGTCCAATGATCTGTTCGAGAAACAAGCCAATAAGAATGCGTAAATTTTGATCAACCGGGAAAATCAAATTCAAAGTGCAAATGAAAAAAATGAATCAATCAATTTAGGATGCAATATCTCGACCTTCAGTGATCCGATTCGAACAAAAATACTACTATTCGATTCGCCTTGATTAGATGAATCGAATGATATTATTTTTTTGTTTGAATCGGAACACTGGAGATCGAGATATCACGTCCTAATTGGCTGATTAATTTGTGTTAATACCAAAAAAAAAAATGAATCTGCTACTTTAAGCTGTAATATTTCGAGGGCCAGTGATCAGATTCAAACAAAAATAATACCATTTGATTCACCTCGACTGGGCGAATCGAATGGTTGTATGTTTGATTAAATCGGATCACTGAACGTGAAGAATTAGATTATTGAATATTGAGATATGTGTTATGAAATAATTGATTGTATTTGGGACGTGAAAGTTATGAATATGCAATATCCGATATAGAAGCTCTGAAAATCTATAAATGTACAAGCGATCAGGTGTCGTATTACATTTTACGCCCAGAAAATTTGGGTGATCGTTATAGTATGATTTTGGGTAATGCCGGGCGGTCGGATACTTATGGTCCCTACTGTAACTTAATGTATTTATCAGGAGTTCCGTATATTGACTTTTCTTTCTCATTTGTAACAAACGTGTACCAATTTTGAATGCTACCGCTAGAGATAACCCAAAACAATACACCGAGGCTGTAAATATCTGACTTTTTGTTGCGTTTAGAGTTTCGCATATCTTTCAAGAATGCGAAATCAATATAGCTTAATACACCGCACTCTGACATTGAATCTGAAATTGCGCTTGCAAGTTTTGAATAGCCTAAATCCGCAATTTTAATCTTCCCTTTGTGGATGAGGATATTATTATGATTCTAAAAGATTTCATCGCAGTACAACTTTTTATTAATCATTCGTGCTATACCTTACCAAATCTCGATGAATTATTTTCATTATGTATACTTTTTAATCCTTGTGCAAGTTGATTGGCTAAATTTAATTTGTCATTACCAGTTAAGTTGGAAAAATTTCTTTTTAAGTAATTTTCGAGAGTTCCGCCATCGGCATACTTCATAACAAAAACAAATAAAAGATTTATAAAAGAGGTATTTATCATATACTGTATAGAAAAATAAATTAACTAAACACTTACAAATTCACAATAATTTCTTAGTTAAAATACTTAACAAAAATATAATTCGTTTTTACGGAATCACTAAAAGTAAATGTATGCGTAGTTGTAGCTTCGTATATTATAAATTTCTAAAATAATTTTTAAATTAGAATTAGACACACAGGAATACATGATTCACTTTTGCTCTGTAAACTTCACCAAACGCCCCATTTCCAATAATTTCTTTATCGTAAATTTGCTAAAATCAAAAAACTTTATTTGCTTTTCTTTTATCGAGGTTTCTATCCATTCGTTTGAAAAGGATAACGATAATGTCATTTTTCATGTGTATTTTTGGACATAACGATATTCTTATATTGTGTATTTTAAAGAAAAAAAAATGTATATCTTCCTCATTTGCCTCAACTCAGAATGGAACCCAGTACGAACCCGCCAATCTCCTGAAATGAACAAATTCAACTTATTCGAATGATATTGATACTATTGAAAATGTGACAACTAAACTGTTCAGATTTAAGATAATATTAATTAATCTGATTTATCCGTTATATAAAACTATTTATTAACGATATCACATCGTTACTATCGTCACATAATCCATGTGCGTATATTGAAAATTTGAGATTGGTCGTGTTTGTTATAAAAATTATAGCGATAGTACCCTCCCCTGTAGAAAATTAAACTTTATACATGTAATTTAGTCCGATTTTTTTTTAGTAAAACCCATTGTTTTTTTTCTGCCAGATTAATATTTCAAGATTCACGGCGCAGTTTCTTCGAAATTCTTATTACTAAAAAAGAATAGCTTTGAGGTTAAATTAAATGGCACATTTTTACAGGGGAGGATACTGTACGCAGCGCTATACGGTAATACGTAGTAAAGTTGGCTTTGCAAGAAAAGTTTTTTTCAAGTATTTTCATAATATTTTGAAATAAGGACGTTTTTTATGAAACCAAATTACGTATACCGTTACAGATATACACATAATATATCGATATGTGTAGTTTTATTAGTCTTTTATGTTTCTAAATAATGACATTTCCTAAAAGTGTATACGTGTGTAATAAAACAACTAGGGCATTTTTTTACCGATGGGATTTGAAAGCAATCGATAAGTAAAATAAAAAATACCAATGCAGGATTACTCATTTTTCCCCTTTTGCGCACAAAATCGACAATATTCCATAGTTATTTGATATTGTTTAAACTCTGCGCGTACTTTATCGAGTAGCAGATCGTATTCGTGCCAAGTGAGACTCATAAATTCCGTAGTTTGTTTTTTCATAGCTCGGTGTAAATTGATAAAAGTATCTATAGACTAAACGTAAATTAATTGACTAGCTAATCAATTCAAGATTGAATAAATTAATGAATGCTAATAAATGGTTACCAATTCACCACATTTTCCATCAGCAGAACCACAAGTAACTGTTTGTTTTTCCATTTTTATATTTACAAATATCCCCGAATTAGATAAAATTTTTGGAATTACATTTACTACCCACAGATTTAAACCTTTTGAGTTTGCTGCCGACAAGACTAATGAAAAAACAAAAATTATTAATAAATATAAAATTATTAGTCGTCAATTTGAACAACTCACAAGCGTGCATCAATTTTTTTGTATTTTCTCCTTGATTTTCCAAAGTTACATTACACTCCATCCACTCAAGCAATGCTTCAGGTTTCATAACGCGAGCAACTTCTTGAATGACTATCGACTTCCATTGCTTTATTGTGAAACACCTATCCAAAAAATGCATGACCACGAAATCAAATTTGCTGGTTTCAATTGGCAGACCGTCAAGAATATTGGCTTGTATAAATTCAACATTTACTGGTAGTTCTCTTAAAAGATCAACTGGAGAAATATCAACACCTATGAATGAACATAATGGATATGTTTCGGCCATTTCGATTACCCATGTTCCTGGGCCACATCTAAAATAATTATTCATGGTAGAAGTCATTATTATTACAAGGCAAAAAGTCTTGATAGATGTTTACCCAACATCCAATATTTTTAATCCTCCAGCTTTTAATTGTTCTCCGATCAACGAAGAGAAATTCCCTTGCCGTATAAGTTTTTCTACGATTTGTTGGCGTTCGTTTCGTGTTGCTTCACTTTCGGCAACTAAGAATACATAAAGATACGAAAACTCAAATACGTTGGACTTGGCAGATATTTATTAGTACACACACTTACTATAAGCATCTTTTTTGGAATCTGGTTTTGATTGTTTTGATTGTCGGTTTCCCATTTTTTTGAATATGTATAAAATAACACGTAGTGATTCTGTTCACTTTATATCTACGCTAAATTATATAATGTTCATTATTTCTGGTAATGTTGTATACATACGTATGTGTACGTATTTACTTTTATTGTCTCCCCAGTTACAGAAAAATTTGAGCATATCAGAAAATTGTCATTACTGTATTGGTTCTATCAAAAGGTGGTTTTATGCAATTGTCGGTATTTTATTACAAAAAAAAAAAAACAGATTTCCTTTTTTGATATAACCCAAATGACATTGAAATGATCTATTGTACATGTATTATCGTTATAAATTCGAGTAACAAATAACAAAAATAGAATGACATTTACAAAATGGCATAACAGATTGTCGTATTTTTGCACCATATACATGTACGTACGTACGTAGCGACTATTTTTTTTCACCTCAGTGACTGAAAATTTGGTTAGCGTTGGATTCATCGTGAACTAACAAAAACATACAAGTATGCACGACAGTACGTATCGTTATGCAATTTTTTGCTTTAACAAGAAATATGCATCAGAACGCTTCAAGAATTAAGATTCGATTGAATAGTTTGATAAAGTCATTAGAATCATTTGTTGTTAGTTTATATAGAATACTTCTAAATACGTAATAAGTATGTTTTTTCTAAAAATTTTGTAAAATTGTAATTTTATCCTTCTACATGAAAAACAAAAATTCTCATTATTTATATCACTGTTGTAGAATCGCTTTAGAAATATTATATTTTAAAACATTGTATATAGCTATAATAATTTTTGTTACCATTTTCTTGTACCATATACATGTATGATTGAATATGAGCAACCTCTGAATACGTATATCGAAATCTGCAAAATAACAAGCACTGAAGATAAGCAACTTCGAATTTTTGAACTACACGTACTAAACAATAATATTAAAGTAATAAGATTACTCAATACAACAAAAACTTATGTATTATTCAATTTACTTATCCATATCATTTCCCTGTTTTCAATGTCATTATACTCCAAATATTATCACTGACTCTTTAATTTCTTCATTTTCACTACAATTTATCGTAACTATATGCTTACTATCTGAATCAAGTTTTTTTTTTTGAAAGACATGCCAAGTAATTTATGATTGATTTTTGCTTATACAACAAGCATTGATTCACATACAAATATAATTCTATATATTTTAGATTTACTACCTTGATTTTGCTGGTATTACCACTTGCCATTCATATAATAATCTTGAAAGAACAATTAATAACAATATTAAATAAGTATCAAATTATCAAGAATATAACAAATTCAATATTATTTTTATAATATTATAAAGAATAAATTCGTTTTATCGATAATATAATTAAATTATCATATAACTATAACTAAATTAACATATTTAATTTTTTATAAACTAATAATTATATAAGATAAAAAAAATTTATTATTAGTAAATATAACTAGTTTTAAATACAAATTTTTTTAATATATGATTTAAATTTTATAAATAAAACTAAGTTTTTACTATAATCAAAATTTAGCTTTTATTTTATTAAGTAATTTAGAAAATTAGCTCTATTAGTTATATTATTTTAATATTAAAGTTATTAATAATCATATTATAATTTTTTTGTATAATAGAAATAATTTAATTATATATATAATTAATATTTTTTATAAGCTAACTTAAAAGTTAATAAATATAAAATTTTAATAACTTTTAACTTAATAATAAGCTTATAAGTAATTTAACTTATATAAAACTTGTTTTATATATTTATTTAATTCAAATATTTAAAATTTATATTAAATATTTAATTATAATATATAGTAACTAACAAAATTCTAAAATTATATATATAATTTGTTAATAAAATTGAAATTTATTTTATAAAATTTTTGATATAATTTTATCTAACATAAAGTTTAATTTTTATTAATAAACTTAATATATAATTTATAATTTTGTTAGTTATTATATATTTTTATAAAAAAATTAAGAAAAATTTTTAGAATAATAATTCAAAAATTTTATCAAAAAAATTATTTTTTTCTTAATATTTTTAGAAAAGTTTTTATTTAATTTAGTTTAGAAATAAATTTTTTAATTTTACAAAATTTTTATTTTTTAAAAAATATTTTAATAATTTAAAATTTTTATTATATTTTGAAATTATAATTTTAGTTAATTTTCAATATATTTTTTAAAAAAAATAGTACATATATTGTAATAATTAAGAAAATTATAAAATTAATATATAATTTAATAATAAAATATAATAAAAATTAAAATATTATCTTATATAAAGTTTTTGATTTTATATAAAATATATATTTGAACTTTGAATTAATATAAATAAAAATATTTATTAACAAAATTAAAAATTTTTATATAAAATAAAAATTTTATTTATAATAATTTATTAATAAAATTATATATATAATTTTATTATTTTATTATTTACTATAATATATATTATTTAATTACTATAATTATTATATTACTTATTAAATTTTTAATTATATATAATTAATATTAAATCAGATATTAATAGTTATTAATTACTCTAAATATTAAATTTGAAAGTAAAATATATAATATTCTTATATATTTTACTCAAAAATTAATTTTAATATTAGAATTATAAATTATATATAAAATTATCTTTTTGAAATATTTATTAGTATTTTGAGTCAAATTTAAGTATTTGTTTCTATATTTTATATTAAATTTTTTGTATTAACTTTGTTTTATCAAGTTAATTAAAATTATATATTTTTATTATTTAATCTAAAAAATTCAATATATAAATAATTAATTAATAATAATAATAATTTATATTAAATAGAATTATAACAAATATATAATCAAAAATTTTTTAATTATATATAAATTTATAAAAAATTCTTAATTTTTAAAATAATTAATAAATTATTAATTTATATATTTATATTTTTTATTATAAAAAGAAGCTTTGATAAAATTTAAAATTAATTAACTTATTTTTTGTAAAATAATTAAATAATATATATTATATATATTATAATATTAATATTGTCACAGGTTGATTGTGATTAGGCATAATCAACAATTTTGCCTATAACAATGAGTTGGGGGAAGTAATTAGACTGAGTAGTATTTGGACGTTTCTAATTTCTGTGTCAATATCTACGGATATTGTTCAGTATGATGGTAGAGAGGGGAGTTTAGTTGGGTCAGTTTGTAGATAAGATGTTTTTGGATTTAAGTTTTTACGTGACAGATTATTGATAATATTCTTCTTATTAACTTCCAATTATTGCTTTTTCTAGCTAAAAGTCTTAAACTGTTTAATCACAAAGCGCTTTTCAATCAATCAATCAATCAATCAATATGCTGTTTAATAATATCAACGCCTTTTCTGGATTAAAGGACCTAATCACAATCAATTACAACAATTTTACAAGTCTAATTTTACTTGGAGAAGAATTGTATGCAATTTAATTCTATATTTTTATTAATATTCACGAGGACTATTGTTGTATAATGACCTTTCGTTATAATATTTTATTGGATTATAAATATCTCATATATTATTGGATAAAGATTAT
>CAJVPL010001699.1:0-12340 GCA_910591945.1 Ambispora gerdemannii | reverse complement strand
GATATTGGCACAGGCCTTAGAAACCTTTGCTAATATTTATAATTCATTCTCTTTACTTAAGTTTAATCGTCCCTCTCTCAACATCATATGTTTATAGTGATTCTCAGTGAAACCCACTATCCAGAATCGCTGTAACAATAGCATCTCTATTTATACATTTTTTAAAAATACAGTTTCAAATAATAATAACTATTTAATTAATAATAAAATGAGAAAAAGAATAAAAAGAAATAACAAATAATAAAATAAATAATAATAAATAATAATAAATAATAAAAAATAATAAAAAATGATTAAACTAAAGAAAAATAATAAAATGTGATAAATATAATGAAAAATAATAAAATGTGATAAAAAATAAAAGTAAAATAAATATCTAATAAATTATTTTTGTTATTAATTAAAGTTACTATTTTTAGAGATTTTTGATATTTTTAATTATTTTTCAAATTCAGAACTTTCTTGAATTTATGAAATTATTATTACTATTATAATAATATTTTTCAATAATATTTAATCACAATTAATTATCAGCAATTTTAATTGATTATAATTACTAATAATTAATTAAAATTTTTATTGATAGTAAATAATAAGAGTGTTAATAATTGATTATCAATAGGTATAATTATAAATTAATTGTTAATAAGTATAGAAATTTTTTGATAAACTTCAAAATCTCTGAGATATTTAACTGAATTTTAATTGTTATCTTTAAATTTGCAAATTGAAATATGATTCTTTTTGAATCTTAATTCAATAATAAGCATATTAGTAAAAGTATTTAGATTATTAATAATATTATTTAAATTAATTATTTGATTCTTTGATTATTTTTTTGTTCAAAGTTTAGTTTTTCTTCTAATAATTGTTCTTAATTAGAATATCAAATTTTTTTTAATATCAGTTTGAATAATTAATTATTCTTGAAAGTTAATATTTTGTTATTATTTTATTCTGCTTTTTCAATAATTATTAGTCGATTTTCTATTATTTTAATATTACTGAATGTTTAGAATAGTAATTATCAGATATATTAAAATTTTTTTAAATTCTAGATTGTGAAAATCTTTAAATATTATTTTAACTAAAAATAATTAGTAATTAAGAATATATTTGTTTCAATAAATTAGAATATTCAATAGTTATATTATTTATTTTTATAATTCTTTAGTACTAATATTTAAAAGATTTGTTTTAAAAATATTTTAAATAATTATTTAGTAATTTCTTGAATTCAGATAAAAAGTTAACTAAAAATTTAATTATTGTATCAGAAAGTGAAAAAAAAATATAGCAAAAATATTATTGAAAAATTCAAAGTATTATTTCTCAATATTGAGTTTTAGATAAGTATTAAAATATGAATTAATAGATTTTTCAATAAAAATATAATAATTATTTATAAAAGAAGTTTAAATTATGAGAAATTTTTGAAATTTTTTACAGCAAGAGTATCAAAATATTATAAATTTGTTTACTATTTATTAAATTAACTTATAAATTTGAAACTTAGTTAAAAAAGAGAATTAAAAATTAAAAAAAGTATTAAATAAAATATTAAAAAAAGTAAAAGTATTTATATTTTATACTAATTTCTATAAAAATTATAATAATATGTAATAATAATATAAGAAAATTATAAGAGAGTAAAGATCAAAAAGAGAAGAGTAAAAGTATAAAATTATAAAGAAATAAATAATAAAAAAAGTTTAAAAGACTAATTTTTGTACTTATACAGAACTAAGATAATATAATTAGTAATAATAATAATAAGAATTTTTTATTTTGTTCTTTTTATAAATAAAAATATTAAAATAACAAAAATCAAAATATTTAATATTTAAAATTAATAAAATTCTAATAATAATGAGTTTTTCAATATAATATAATATAAAACTAATAATTTAATAACAATAATTTGTTTAGTATAATATAATATAAAATTCAAGATAATAATAGTAATTTGTTCAGTATAATATATAAAACTATTAGTATTTTGTTTATAATTATGCAAACGTCATACATATAGTCTGAACAGAATTTTGATACCTGGTTAATTATATGATTTATCAATTTAACTTCTGATTACATAACAATTTACTATGTCAGCAAGTCTCAGCTGAATTTTTTGCATTAGAAATTATATATGTTAGTTAGAAATATAAAAAATAAAGAGGTAAATTAAATAAATAGTTTGAAAGACCAAAATAATGCTCTACGTTCTTATAAGTTAGATGTTCTTATATAGAATTAAACTATATAAAATTAATTGGTTCTTGAAAATTAGGTTCTTAAAGCAAATGTTCTCATATATCATGTTATCATCAATCCTGTAATTACCCTCCTTTCCTCATCAATCATTTTTTTCCGCCACTTTTTGTTGGTTTCAATTTTTTTCCGTAACTTCATTTATACTACTTCTGCCCATGACCAAAGTCTTATAAAGAGGTCTGTATAATCGTATATTTGTATAATTATGAATAAGATTATCTTCTTTGATAGTCTCGAATTTACAGATCTAAACTTGGTCAAAGATATCTACGTAATTTATATACGTGTGATTGTAAAAATGTTAATCTATCCTATGATAAAATCGCGCGGTATTGAATCAAAAATATTATCGAGTAATTTGAGAATTAGAAGGAACTGTTTTGGAATTAGCGCAATTTCAGAAACTGATTCAAAAATTCGAATACATTTTAGGAACCGGATTCCGGCAAGTTCATGAGCAGCTCTTGGAATTCCAGAAAATTCTGTAGGATCGTCAAATTTGTACATAGGAGTCAATTAATCCACGTTTTATTCAAATAACGAATATTTAAGTATATCAAAATAATAAAATTGATAACATTATTTATCTTTATTTATAATATTCTAACAATTATTCTATAAGAAAAACAAAAATTTTAATTATTATGGCAAGTATATATATTAAGAACTTTGCATAAATAAACATAAATACATATTTCAAATATTTATGAGAAATAAATCGGTGAATGAAATAAATACGCTGCAGAATAAACCTTTGTTCTTGATTTGGGTATATGTATCGAATCATGGATTACTTTTAATAGCCTGAGATAACTAACTGAACTCTTGTGTAGGCAATGCGATTTGATTTAAGTAAGAATGTCGGTTATTTTCTAATCTTGTTATGTTGTCTTCGTTTATATCTAATTACTGCTATTATACCTCCGATAATCGCGCCAATCCTTCTGGTTTTTCTTCGTTTAACTGGTTCGTTATTATATTTTCCGAATCTGGATTCATTATTTTCTCCAGTATCGATCTTGTGTGTTATTATCAATGGCTTATACCTTGTGTACTGAATCAATCAGAGGGAATTTACCTACATAATATCAATAAATTTAATGTAATTTTAATCAAAACGACGCATTTTCTTTAATATCCCACCATAAGCGGTAATCATATAAGGACCGTAGATTGATTCTGTTAATGTCATGAAATATCCGTGTATTCACGTGCATATTTTCTTTTTATAGAGATTGAAACAAATGCATGTATACTGTACAAAAGAATGAAGCTTATAATAATACATAACCCTAATTTAACCATTATCTTAACAACCTCATTTTCAAACTATCTAAACATATATTTTTTAATATTCGAAGAAGAATAAACCAGCCAACACCAAACAGAATGAAACATAATATGCTAGCCACAACACCTACAATTAATGCTACTTTACTGCTATACCGTTTGAATTTGAAAATGACAGCAAATTTGAGTGATTGGCGTTTGAATTTTTTTATTTTATATTTATTCGTGGGGTTTACATTGTTTATAATTTAGGTTTGGGATGTATAAGTGCTAGTTTTTGTCTGCCATGTAAATGCTGTAATATCGAGTATTGTTAGAATCATTAGCAATAATAAAAGTTTATGCAAAACTAAATTAAAGAATTTACTTAATTAAGTTATAAGTTTAATCCAGCCATGACCAATGTGAGAAGTTCGACCATTAAACATATTTCTTTTGTTATATTTATCCAAATGTATTGATAGGTTTAAAATAATTTGATATTTCTTTGTAAATTATAATATCGATATGCATCTCACTGGTCGAAAAGAATTATTTCTACCTAGTCAATATCAAAGTTATAGCGATAGTAGAAAATGTTATTTTATCTCTAAGTAACCGTTTGACTAAACATTAATTCGATCAATATCGGTCTATATTTGGTAGTCATGTATTATCAATGTGTTACTGCACCGCAAAAACAGCACAATACGTAAAAGAAAGTAACGTCATACCGTATCTTATTATTAATAAATTTTTATTTAATAGTATTCGGAAAATTTGTACAAATTTTCAGTTTCTTTTAATAAACTAATTTGTTCTACCAAATGGCTATTTAGTCATTCAGACGCAATTAAGTTTTCCCCATCTGAAAATAGACATTCAGATGGAACTGATCTGGCAGGAATTGTCAAGCAAGTTGAGAAAGAATTGGGTATAAGGATATGATCGTTTCTCAACCCAAAATCGATTCTTGAGCACAAATTACGACGTGATAACGACAGCAAGTGATGACATAACTGGTCTTTGATTTTTTCCTTTTCGTTTGAATAGTTGAAGTTGTACTTTGATTAGTTGGATTCGTAGTGATACTACGTGGTAATGATACTACGTATAGAGGCAATTGAAGTATTGAGATTCAGTATCATGTATTTTCAAGTTTGGATCAATGTCAGTTACTTTTGGCATCAGTATCACTATCAGTTATTAAACTCGATAGTTTCTTGGTTATTATCAATGTAAATCATGATTTCAAATTATTTACACAATTTATCGTTATGTATTACCGTTATTACGTAATCGATTTTGTCCTCAAATTTTAATCGATTCTAGAGAATCGATTCCTATCCCTAGATTGAAGGCTATGAAATAAAGTTAAAAGATTTATTGGCGTATGATATTATGTATTTGTTAATTTGTATATAATTTATCTTTTTATCTTATTAAGCCATAAAAACAAATTTCTTTGGTTTTCATAACCCGGCCAGGTCTTCAAAACCAATTTATAAAATTTAGATTTTGCGGCGCAATCTAATATTATATTGTATTTTAAAAGGTATCAAACAAGTATAAAAATCGATTATTTGTTTTTAGTCTGGTAACTTCAAGACGCGATGTTTTACGATTCAATAAATGGACCTAACTATTATTAGATTTGCCTTAACGTTAACTAGAAAATTGAATGATGGTTAGATCGCTTCGATCCGATCATTGGATTGCGAGATATCACGTTCCGAAGTTACCGACTACATGTATATATAAAATAATCGATTTCATCAAAAATCAATTATATATATGGTTCCGGAAGGTTATATCCAACAATCACAAGATTTGTTTCAATTTTTGTGATTTCTGACCAATCAATAAAATTACGATATTTTGATTATGACCAGTTATTATTTTTACATTTTTACAGTAATGGTAATTAATATAGGGGACAAGGAAACGGAAACATCAGAGAAACAACATTTTTGGAAGTACAGTTCTTATTCCTCGTTTAAATCTATTATTTTCTGGCAAGCGACGATGTGTTTTATACTTATTAACCGAGTTCTACCTGCTAACCCTTTATTACAGGCATCCACATATTCCAAGATGCTGCAAAATAAATAAAAACTACATTCATGATAATGTTTGGGCGAAACTATTTTTCAAAATCCGAAACATTTTGCGCAGAGAGCTTTCAGTTTCACCCTGTAAGTCTAAACAACCAAACCTTTAATTTGGAGACACTTTATAGAGCAAATTGAGCGAAACTAGTTTCGATCGAATCACTAATTTATGGTGCAATTTCTTCAAACTGTGTATTATTAAATTAATAGCCTTGAAATTAAGTAAGGTTTGATTTTCTACAGAGATACTGTATTTTATACAGCACTTTATGATAGTAAACGAGTTTTTATATATTTTTTATCCAAGTGACGCAAAGATTTGGTCGCTGTATGTTTTGAAATGTCTGAAAAAATTTAAATTTACATTATTTCGGAAATTCAAGCATAGTTATTTTCCGAGTTTATGAACTAGTAATAGTACCGAAAATAATACGCATGGTCAAATATTTTATTTACTAGATGCAAAATAAACTCGAAAAACGCATTTAACTTACGCAGAAATTTCACTAACAAATGCATTATTATACAAAACATTTAATCTATTTATTTCGAAATTTAAAATCTAATCAACCGGCATTTATACTGTTTCAGATTAACAACTACTTTTAAATTATAAAGAAATCTTTTAGCTCATCTTAAGTAAAAGATCGGTATTTTTGAAATTCAATTAAATCCAATTTCCGTTACCATCTTGATATCTAGTTTGCATATTTGAATATAAATATTGATTTGCTGATGGATTTGGAGAATATTGATTTCTTGGTGGATTGGGATTGACAGATTGAATTTCTGCTAAATTCAGAGAAAATTGATTTGCTGGTAGCTTTGGATTAACAGATTGAATTTCTGCTAAATTCGGAGAATATTGATTTGCTGATGGTAAATTCGTGTTATATTGTTGATATGCTGAATTAGGTCGACTTGGATCTGAATTATAGGTTGAAACAATAGCAGAAACTGGCTCATGTGCAGAATATTCCGAAATTCTTACATTTGAGACTTCGGTAGCAGTAGAAGAATGAAGTTTATGTCGACGCACAAAAAATACCACTAACGTTAAAGCAATGAGACAACCAACAATTGCACCTCCGATTGCAACGCCAAGAATTAAACCAAGCTTAGATTTCTTTGTACCATCAGTAGTTGTTGAAGTATTTACATTTGTGCCAGATGGATTTGTATTTGTGCCAGATGAATTTGAACTGGTACTTGGTAATTTTCTTACTTTGTAAGTAGGAACCCAAGCCAAAGAGTTTAAATCCGCCACATCCATAACTTTTACTTCATATGTATACGAATAATTTTTGTTAACTCCTGCAAAATAAAAAGATAAAATAAATAAAAGATAAGCAATAGGAAAGAATAAAAGAAAATAGAATATAATTTTACCGAAAGCTATAATCATATATCCATTATACATAACTGCACTATGATCTCTTGTCACAGTAATGGAAGGTAAGCTAGGAACTGATTGCCGGGACCACGTCCAATTTTTGGTATTCAATATCCACACCGAGTCAGAATCAGGGATCTCTTCGATGGGATAGTAAAGTCCTCCATACATAATAATAGAAATGGAATCCAAATCTTTTATTACAAAGAAAATCATATTAGTCAATTTTATTTTAGATTTATGTTATATATATTAAATTTTAAAGTTTATTACGAAGTAATGCAGAATGTCCAAATCGATTTTTTATCTGTTTGTCACTTGTAGATACCTAAATAAAATAAATTTTAATGTAACATAGATGTACTACATGTACGTATATAGCGATAGCACATACGTATCGGTATTCTTACGTACTTGTGTATTCCATGCAAGTTCTTTGGTATCAAATATTAATAGCTGAATAATTAATAACTGAATTAATAAATTCCTAAAATAAAAGAATAATAATGATAACATTTTAATCACATTACCTCTAAAAATTTAACATCTGGATATGGACTTCTGCTAATTCCGCCAATATAAACAATTTCGCCATCATTTAATAATGTAGCCGAATAAGATGATCTTGGATTCGGTCCATTTCCCAAATTGCTCCATTTATTCGCTTCAAACATGTACGTTGTTTTATTATCTTGGCCATCGTTACGCCCACCCCATACGAAAATTCTCGAATCATTATCAATAATTGGAATTATTCCATCTCGTGCACTTGGCCATGTGTTGTCTCCTTGGCTTGGTGAAGACGTTGTCCAATTAAGAAAAGTGTCATTGGATGTTGGCTTTATTTTGTATAGTGTGTTTGCTTTGGGTAATGACTTTTGGAATATAAGAAATGATGATTATTAAATATTTTACTGTTGATTGGATAAAAAAAACGAAATTTACTGGTTGTGATGCAACAGTTCCGCCAAATATATAAATCGTGTTATCTTTTTCTAGACAAGCCGCAGTCCAGACAGGTAATGGCATATTTTCAAGTCCAGAAACTTGAACAAAATTCGGATCAGTTGCTGTAAAGTCTGATGATAAACTCAATAGAAATGTATTGACTTTTTGAGGTGATGCTGTTCTACCACCAATATAATAAATTTTTTCTCCGACCAAAACGCCATTGCTTCCATCGCGTGGAAGTGAAGCATTGTCAATTGAATTGCATTGAGAAATTAAAATACCAACATTAATGCTAATAATAATAAATATTTTGAATAATGCGTTCATTTTTTTATAAATTTAGGTTGGCAAACATTAATATTAAATCAAAAAAAGCAAGCACAATTTTACGTTTACATACGGTTCACTCTAGATATAACGACATACCGATACGTACATGTATTTATCGTTGTATCACCAGACATTAAAAATAGACAAGCGCATGCTGTTTTTGCACAACTCGAGTTAACAATACTAGCAAATTATTAATAGCGAACTCATTTTTACCAACAATTACATGTACGTATATAGGGGTAATACGTGGATGTTGATATGTATTGTCAGCCAATGAAAACAAAGATAGGTTTCGTATTCACAAATGCACCATAATACATGTATAAAGAACAAATTACGTATTGCTTTTATATTGATTATTTTGTACATGGATAGATTTAATAATAAAGAGAAAATTGTGTTTGTGTCCAAGAATCCATCACTCATATGCAATTATCGTTATCACGTTTGAGAGGCTGATTTGTGATCCAACTTAAATTACGGAATACACTCGTTCCACGTGAATGTATAAGTGAAGACGATTGATCCGGTAATGTTACGATCCGGTCCTGACATATCAATACAAATATTCCATTCGAATCTTTATCAGTAGTTTCAGTCAAATGACCGATAATTTAGTACGTTCTGCGTGTCTTTTGAAACACAGGTAAAAATTTTTAATAAAGAATTGAGAACTTTAAGCTAACATTAGGTAAACGCAGCATCTACGAAGAAAATATTTTCAGATGCATGGACTAAAAAGAACGCATTTTTATACAACGGCGATCTCAAAAGGTGAATGTGTTAACGTTAACATTAACGTTACGATATATGACATACGAATAATGATCATTATAACATTGTTATTTATTTATTTTACTTTTATATACATGTATGTGCATGTACACATGAACAGCATACATCTACATGTACATGCACATTTATAGTTCTATACGTACCCGGATACAGATGTTTTTTATATTGTGTGACTTCACCATTATAATGATAAATTGTATCCGTATGCATACCTTGTACCACACAAGCCATCGACACTAATAGAAATTTGCGATATAACGACGTGCAGATTCTATTGAATTTATATTGTTTACAATAGGATCTGCACGTCGTTATATCGACATTCGGGTGCCAGGTTTTGTCGATCATATTCAGTAACCAATAAGAATGCGTAATTTTTTGATCAGCATCCAATAAGAATGCAGAAATTTTTTATCAGACCGGCAAAACAAATCCGACACAAGAAAAATAATTTTATACATACGTAACTTGTATCTCAGCTTTAACCCTAACCCTAAAACCAACCTTTTAATGTTAATTAATATTACAGTAGAATTTTCCGAGATCAACAAAACCTTGCACAGATTTCTTGAGTGCCGAAATTCGACTACGTATACTGCGTCATGTGGCCAATTTTGAATCTGCAGATCAGAAAAATAAAATTTGGGTTACGTATTATTACCATTCTTAACAAAAATTTCGTAATTCCATAATTTTTATGATATCACTAATTAAGGGATTTATGCACTCAATTTTCTATAGTTTACTATAGCAAATCGTCACGAAAGTCAACTTCGCTTCTATGCCAGCACCTTTGTGATACAAATTATGGTATTATACCTTTCGAAGCTAAATAGAACTTTGTGTCTTTTCCTTTCGACTGTTTTATTTTATATATTATAGCACTTATCGTTCTTAAAGAATCTTAAGCCAAAGTAATCCAATTCCCGGAAGCCATTTTATTACACAATTTATCTCATTACATTCCGATTGTTCTTGTTAACATTAAAATTAATCGTTATCGTTATCGTTATCGTTATTCGTTATTTGTCTCAGTAAATTCATTATCATTATCGTTTGTAATTTTATGTCAATTATTTAAAGTACTTATATTGAACTTATCGCTATTACTTTTTTGCTTTTATCACATCACTATTAAATATAAAATGATTTATGAAACAATCTCATCTTACACACTTATATATTACACTTCATCTCTACAGAAAATGCTTATTATAAATTCACATACACTATAAATGAAAGATTACTTGAAAAGATCTGTTAATATAAAGTAAAACCAGAAAATAGATTGTTACAAGATACAAATATATGAAATATATTAGTAATCTTCAATATAAATTTTATAGAATGAATTTATATATATATAGAAATATATTTAATATTACGTATAAAATTGTATATGTAACATTAAGAATGATCTTTTAATTCATTATACTCATATAACTTCAGTATCCTAAGCTTGTGAATAACAATAACAATAATAATAATTCTTGTATAAATAATCAATCTATATTTGGAATTTCAACTTTTACAAATGATCTCTTTCTACATATATAATATTTTAAATAAAATTGCTCAAAAAATACTAATTGGATACCAAATATCATACGTAATACTTAAACTAAGTGATAATCCAAATTGTGATATGAATATTTATAATACGTATAATCTTTACTATGATAATGTAGGAATAGCTAACACCAGATATTTAGATATTATATATAATAAGACAATTTTTCATCAATTAATTTCAATATATATATAACATTGCTGGTATGACTACAAATCTTGATATTCACTTTCTAGATAAACTAAAAAAAGTTGTGAACTATCAAGTTACTTGTCAAGTTCTAGAATTAATTTGGATTATTATCAGTATTGCAATTAACATAAAAAAAATCAAAAGATAAGTGATATTGAAAATGGTGACAATAATATTTTTAGAGTTTAATACTATTATTTTGTTGATCTGGCTATTGGATAAGATATAAAACAGAAAAATTATAATATGCAAATAAGAAACTTAGCAATATTTTCTCCTTTTTTTTAGTTGCTAGCAAAAATAATTATACAAGATCAGTAATTCATTTTTTATACATCAAAAATAATTTGCATTTTTAGAAATTACTTAAGTATTTATATTTAGTAAATATTACTTATCCTAAATATTATATAAAGTGCTAAAGAGATTTGGAGTTATATTTATAAAATAGAATATTAAAAAAATAATAGATATTGAAGAATAAATTTACAAATAAATTTTGTACAAGCAGGATAAAAATAATTAAAACTACTCATATTAGAGTTTATAAGTAATATAGTTATAACCAATAAGAAGTATTCTATATAATTATGCAAAAAAAGTTAGCTAATAAATTATTTGATGATTTTTTTTTGACAGACTCTAAAATATATAAACTTATATAAACATGCAAGAGATAATCTTAATAGAATTTTCAAGTATATTTACATATTATAATCTTAATATAGTCTGACTAATTGCAATTCAACATCAGAATATTTATAAAATAAATTCACAAAATACACAAGATCATTATAAATATTAATAATTGAACTTGAATCAATTTATTTTGACTCAAGTCACATTAAATCATAATTTTCTGACTTGAAAAATACTTGAGTTAGAATATAAATCAAAATATAAGTTAACTCAAGTTAGATAACTTGAATTAAATAATTTATAGCAGCTTATACATATTGTTACAAGTTTGTTTACTAATCATTAAATTAGCTTACAATGAGAATCTGGGTTGGGAGAGAGTATAAACTGATAAAGAAAATATTAAGAGGGAAAAGAGATATCTAAGATCTATGCCAATTTCTATGGAAATTGTATTTATCTAAAAAGAAGTAATAATGTGGGAGAGTTGTGGAAGAATAAAGGTCAAAGGAGAAAGAGAATAAAGAAATAATAAAGGAAATTTGAAGGAAAATTCTATATTAGCGTAAAGCTTCTTAGAACTAAAAGTAATATAATTAGTAATAATAGTAACAAAGACTTTTTCACTTTTATATATATATTTTCACTTTTACTTATTTCACTTTTTAATTTTTCGAAATTTCACTTTTCACTTTTATATATTTTTATAATTATTTATTTCACTTTTTGTAATTTCGAAAAATATATAAATAGAGATACTGTCTGAGTCTTAACTCGACATATTGTAACTGAAAATAAAAATCTCTCTTAACG
>CAJVPL010001698.1:0-12345 GCA_910591945.1 Ambispora gerdemannii | reverse complement strand
TCACAGATCCTCGCGTGTGAAACAGTAGATATCTCGAGACCTTAGCAAATATAGCATTCGATTCTGCAGGTGCAATAAATACCCTGCGGATAAGGTAGTAGCCTTTCTACTATCACAAATCGAGATCTTGGCAAATATAGCGTTCGATCTCTGCGAGTGAGGTACTACCATTTCCATAGATCTCAGAGAATGAATTAGAAATTTAAAAGAAAATAAAAATTCAAATTAGAAGAAAATAAAAATTCCAATTTAGAAGAAAATAAAACTTCAAAACGGTCACGTGTTTGAAACAGTAGCTATTCCGAAATCGCAGCGATTTAGATAGCAATTAATACCTGCGGGCAAGGTATTAGCCATCAGAATGCGATCTACAAGACAAAATAGTAGTCTTTCCGCACAAATTCAATGCCTTGCTCCGATTCACGGGGGTGTCCCATGAGTGCGCGCTATACCGGTGAGGTAGTACTATTAAGCCACGATAGTGATTTGAAGAAAATAAAATTCTAATTCGAATCATCATAGATCGCAGTGAACAGTAGGTATTTCGAGATCTCAGCAAGTATTGCAACTACCCTGCAAGCAAGGTAGTGACCATTCTAGCATTCGATCTGCAAGGCAAAATAGAAGCTCTCCACATAAATCTAGAGCTTGCTTCGACTCGGCGGGGGTGTCCCACGAATGTGACAAGTAGCTATACCATCACAAGCCGAGACCTTGGCAAATATAGCATTCGATCTCTGCGAGTGAGGTACTACCATTCCCATAGATCTCAGAATGAATTAGAAAGTTATATGAGAAAAAGTTCAATTCGAATCATCACAAAAATTTAAATAAGTAGAAAATAAACATTCAAATTGGAAGAAATAAAAATAAAAATTCAAACTCGAATCATCACAGATCCTCGCCTCGCGTGTGAAACAGTAAATATCTCGAGACCTTAGCAAATATAGCATTCGATTCTGCAGGTGCAATAAATACCCTGCGGATAAGGTAGTAGCCTTTCTACTATCACAAATCGAGATCTTGGCAAATATAGCGTTCGATCTCTGCGAGTGAGGTACTACCATTTCCATAGATCTCAGAGAATGAATTAGAAATTTAAATTAAAAGAAATAAAAATTCTAATTTAGAAGAAAATAAAAATTCTAATTTAAAATTCAAATTCGGCCTCGTGTATGAAACAGTAGCTATTCGCTGATCTCTGCTACCTTGATAGCAATTAATACCTGCGGGCAAGGTATCAGCCCTCCTAGCATTCGATATGTAGAATAGTAGTCTTTCCACACGAACCGAGCGCTTGCTTCGACTCAGAAGAGTTTTCAACGGGTGTGGCGAAGCCTATACCGGTAAGGTAGTACTGTTAAGCCACGATTAGAAAATTTGAAGTAATAAAATTCTAATTCGAAGCATCATAGATTACAGTGAACAGCAGGTATTTCGAGATCTCAGCAAGTATTGCAACTACCCTGCAAGCAAGGTAGTGACCATTCTAGCATTCGATCTGCAAGGCAAAATAGAAGTTCCGCAAAACTATACCAGCACAAGCAGAGACCTTAGCAAATATAGCATTCGATCTTTACGAGTGAGGTACTGCCATTCCCATAGATCTCAGAATGAATTAGAAGATTATATGAAAAAGTTCAATTCGAATCATCACAGAATGAATTAGAAGTTTAAAAAATAAAAATAAAAATAAAATAAAAATAAAAATATAATAAAAATATAATAAAAATAAAATAAAAATTTAAATTCGAATTCGAATCATCACAGATCCTTGCGTGTGAAACAGTAGATATCTCGAGATAGCATTCGATTCTGCAAGTGCCTTACCCTGCGGATAAGGTAGTAGCCTTTCTACCATCACAAATCAAGATCTTGGCAAATATAGCATTTGATCTCTGCGAGTGAGGCAGTGCTAGTTCATCACAGATAGTATTTTTACTTGGTATATAATTTCTATCTCTATATCATAAAAAATGCATGTATCTAATTTTACCTTAGTCTCATTCAGTAATTGCAAATAAACTTAAACACTTGTATCACTGCATTTTAAGTTCTTTTCAACCACTACTTTTTGAGGAAATAAAAATTTCAACGCTTCCAAATAAATTTTTTTCTTGTTTGCATGAACGAGATTCTTATCAATCACAATGACTTTTCCTTCAATAAAGACAATCATGTGACTTGTCTCATCGAATTAAAAAAAATTGATTCTCAAAGCACATGACTAGCAAAAATTATAAGTATGATTAAAGTTTTATTTTCGTTTGGTTACAAGAAAATTTGAAAAATCTAACGATTATAATTTCTAAGTACAATTATCTTTTTAAAAACACTCTTATAAATGATTTGTTCTACTCTATCGTCATTATCCCTCTTTCCTGTCATTATATTTTATTGATAAAACACGTTGTTCGTTACGAGATGCATTATTTCAAATGGCTTTAGATGATTCTGGTTCCATGAGTTATTGGCTGGATATTAAGAACCAATTTTTTTATCGGAGTAGCCTAACTAATATAAGGTTTGATCCCTTCACAGGACACCAGAGAAAGCGGATTGGTGAAATATAATACGTGTCAGGCTTAGGACCTAAACATGAAGGTGCAAGTCCCTTGTCCCGTGCCAATTATTGGCTAAATAATTTTTCCAGAAGCTCCGGAAAAACCGAAAAAGTTTCAGTTTAGAATTAAAGGATATAGTACTGGTGATAGTTATTTAAAGAGACGTTTTATAGTTAGAAAGTGATTCCCTTATTTACCATTTCAGATATTTCACATTTGAATTAAAAAGTTGCAAAATTCACCTTTGATGGTAGTGAATTTGATTAAATGCTTCAAGGAAATCTTCCTTGGTCGGATTAAGTTGAAAAGACAAAACACCAAGAATCGTGTTTGTATTCGATTTATTCCATTCGTGATGCGTAGACCCAATAATTATATAGCTCGTTTGTGGAATACTTTAGCGATTTCGTTAAACCCATTATCGTTATAAAACGCATAACGATAATATCCCGTGCTTCATCAATAATTATGATTTGAGGTTATCAAGAGTGAAAACAAAAATGTACTCTCATAGTTTACGTCTACGACATAGTAGCCAGCGACTAAGATACCTTACAAACATTTACTCCACATCGTCGATATTTGGCTCTCATATAGTTTCGTCTAGTACACGACAACTAAAGACTTTTATACCTTTGATTAACAGTAGAGCTTTAAACTCGAACAAAGTAAGGGAAAAAACGGAACTTTCCATATTTTAATTTTTAAGAGACTACTGAAGCTCCTATACATTGATTTTATGTAATAGTATCTCTTCATTTCAAAAAGACCTTTCATATTATCCTCACCTAATTTGGCTGCATCTTTAATATCAAGCCTAGCAGCAGCAGCAGCAGTTACAACTACTTTCACTATATGGTGGTACACCTTACAAAGCAACCTAATCTATGCAGAGGATACAAAGCCTCGAGAAAACCCTCCTAGTGTCGAAACAATAGGTAAAATATATAATCTAATGTTTGATTTTTACCTAATAATAGATAGATTACATCTAATAATACTTTCTTGATAAAGAGGACCCCGACAGTAAACTCCAATTTCCGAAATGTATAACATTATACGATGGGGCTCCAGCAAAACTGATAGGTTTCGGAGTACGTACAGTGTCGTTTCTGAAGGTAAAAGTGTACGTGGTTGGGTTGTATGTCAGGGAACAAGATATTAAGATGCTTCGTGATTGGAGGGTATGTTGATGGATTAATTTTTGGTGTTCAAATTGAATTAATTTATAATGGCCGAATTGAATGAATTTATCGGTAAATGATTAATGATCCTAAAGGATTTTGATAAAAAAAGGTTTTTGTCAACCGATGATGAATCGATGGCTCACGCGTTATTAGATCAACCGGTCGAGTTTGCAATTCGTATAGGTGAACAAAAAATATTTCTATCGCAATTACTTGATATTTCTCATGTGCTAACAAAAAATATTTCTATCGCAATTACTTGATATTTCTCATGTGCTAACAAAAAACAACAATGACACAAAGTTCCAGTACGTGATACTCATGGTGCACATCTACGTGACGGGTTCACCAAATCACTATTTAACAGAATTCAGTACATGGACGAAGAATTGGCGGGTGATGATCAATCTGTACGACAAAAATCAAATAAAAATTCAGAATTCTATTCAAACGTTAAATATTCAATTATTATCGTAATGAATTATTATTATTATTATTATTAGAGAATAGTAGACTCCATAGCAGAATTCAAAAAAATCTTTCCAAAAACGACTGTGAAAAAGGGGTCTGTTTTGGTATTTACGAAACAGGTGGATGGTTGTCTAAGAATGGAGTACCATGCAAGTAGATTTATACATTTCTATTTTTAATTGAAATCAACGTTAAATGTGTATTTATTTTTTATGAATAAAAAGGGCAAAGAACTAGGCACAATACATAACCACTGGCTAGCAAAAAACTTGTTGATGGGTTATTTAGCAGCAAAAAACCCCATTTCAGACAAGGTAGGCGATAAAAAACTAACAAAACTAAATTGGTGATATTACGTACATCCACATATATTTATTTTTTTTTGATTGTTTCACTTGAATAGGCGAAACTAAGCATCGCAGAAGGCCTAGAAGAACTGCTTGCCGCTGACTCTGTTTTTTGATTTTTATTCACGGAAATTGGTCTCTACTTTTTCACTTAAGCCATGATGGATACATTATGTATACTCCATGTATGGCTTGTTTTATTCTATGCGTCAATCCCATACATTATATTAATCTATATATAATCATACATAATAAAAAGTGACTAATAATACTAATATTACAATTAAGTTGTCATGTATTGTCGCTAGTAAACTCTTGATGAATCATCTTGAATAAATCGTCCATAAAATCCATCCGATATAGTAAATAATGTTTTGCGCCCTCGACGACATTAAACTTCACATTTTTCATTCGCTCGCTCATATGTTTCCACGCGACCAACGGAACTTCCTCGTCCATATCGCCAATGAATATGCGTGTAGGATAACTGGTCTCCTCATATTTATAGCCCCAATTAACTCTTTCTAACGCGACCATCCAGTCATTATGCGGTCCAGATTTGCCACTCTGAAGATTCCAGATTCCATTCTGGTATACTTGATTGTATAGATAACTTCTTCCAGGCGACACAGAAAAACTACTTAGCGTAATGGTTTCTTCATCATCTTCAATAACAGAGATATTACTACCATTATTATTCCCATTACCATTCCCATTGGCTGCTCCCCCTAGAGATGCCACCGTTCCCCAAATATTTCCAAATAACTGATTCATCGAGGGAACCACAGTAAGTGTGGTACGGATTAAAAAATTCGGTGCATATCTCGCTATTCGATTCATTGTTGCCGATGCTCCCGGGGTAGATGTCGAGACCCAAGGACTTATCAAATGCAAGGGTCCTTTAAGTCTTTCAGGATAACGAAGAGAGAATGCCAGACCAAAAACAGCGCCCAATGAAAATGTGACTAATCCAAATTTGTATATGCCGAGAAATACTGTGAGTTCATTGACCATATCGACGAATTCGAAAACATTTGGTACACCTCGTTTCGAATAACAATCTTCGGTGTCATTGTAGCTTTAGGATTGTAAATTAAATCAATAACAGTTTTATGAAAATATGGAAAAAATGAATGTTATTAACAAGATATAACAAACCCAGGTCGGTCAACACAAAGCATTCGGATGTGATAACGCCTAGCGAAACTTTCATATAAAAGAATGGTGAAAGCGGGACCCATATTACCTGTTTGTTAAAATAAGTTAATATAATGTAAAAAATTAAATCTTTAATTCAAGCGTTCGTCGTAAATTACCCGTGAACCAAATCACAGGAAAACCTTTTGGGTCGCCAACCTAAAATTTCAAAGTGCATTCATTAGCAAACAAAAACTTATGTTTCGGACATTACTCAAAATTTCAAAATTCAAAAAAAACAATTATAAAAAATACCTCGCAAACGCCAACTCTTCCCGAGGAAAGTGTAATAACTTGCTTCGACCGTGGATTATTCCATAATTCTTTTGCTTGTTTTAAGGTCATTGTATGAGAATCATAGCCACTATTATAATAATTGACGTCTGCTGTTGTCGTTACGGTTGTGCTTTTTGAATATTGGTTGGTGGTGCCTACCGCCATTTGGTTTTTTTCGTCGGTTATAAAGAGATAGAAAGAGAGCGGAAATAATGTAGTTTTTACAGAATAAGTTTGGTAAATATTTTTTTGTTATAGCGATAGACCACAATAATGTTGTATCACTTGCTACATATTTGGAAGTGTAATACTGTGTTATTTATTACACATAAATAAAAAATATCGATTCACGCGTTTTTCATATGTTCTTATTTTTTGACAATCGAAACGTGTGCTTATAGAGTAATTGGTCGCATAAAATACAATATTGCTTACTAAGCAAGCTTTTCTTCGAGCAAAAACCGAAATGGTCCGTTTGGCTCAAAAAGTAGTTCAGCTAACAAGTTTCCCACTGATATAAAGGCTAATTATTCACATGGTGTCGGAAATATTTTTCAAACACCAGGAATCAGCGGACAGTCAATTTGATTTGATGGATGAGCATCACGAAAAGCTTGCAATTCGTTAAGTCGTGCATTTATTTTTTGGATAATAGGAAATTCTGTCAAGTCAACTTGATACCTGTTTTCATTGTATCATCATTAGAAAAAGCTTTAATGTGAAAAAAAGCTTTAACGTGAAAAAAATTTATGATTACCTATTTGCATTATAAACCTGCGGAACGAGAAACACATCGGCCAATGTAATCGAGTCACCGAAACAATAGTCACCAGATGTTTCTTTAAGATGTTTCTCAATCGCTGTTATAAATTAAATCTTATTTAACTAAATTATTGATTGACTCATGCCCACACTATAGTTAATATATTTACCTCTGAACCCCGATGTAATCCAATAATTTCCCCAATCGTCTTGCTTCGAATGCTTTACGACGCGTAAATTTTGAATAGGTTGAATATCGCTAGCAATTGATTGCACGATGGCCCTAACCTTATTAAAATCAAATTCGACGAGAATAAATAAACCGAATAAATCAATTAAAATAAATATCATCTCGAAGACTTATACTTTAGCCCTGTCAATCGGATTCTTTGGCAATAAAGCTGGCTCAGGACGTGTCTCTTCAAGATATTCGAGTATCGCGACCGATTGAGTCAATGCCTGGCCATCGATAATCAAAGTGGGAACTAATTTTAACGGGTTCAAGTTTTCGTATTCTGGAGTGTTCTTGTTTATGATTGTATTGTAAAATTAAATGTTTATCTGTATATTGGAGATAAATAATTTTACAAGATAACTTACGTGTTCGCCTTTTTTCAGATTCACTGGGCGAGTATCGTACTCGATACCTTTGAAATTAAGAGCTGTACGCACACGCCAGCTACAAGAAGAACGATAGTACGTATAGAGAATTGGCTTTTGGTCTCCCTTGTTTTTAATAACAAATTAGGTAAAAGATTCAGTTTTCGAGTAATAATGATAAGAAACAAAACCTACCATCTTTTGCCTTTCAATCGCGGATCACCAAATATCAGCTCTATTTATGGGGGTTGGCTAAAGCCTGGTGGATCCGATGATCTGTCCGAGAAACAAGCCAATAAGAATGCGTAAATTTTTGATCAACCCGAAAAAACAAATCCGAAGCACGAACGTAAAAATGAAAAATATGGAAAATGTATGCTTTAATCTATCTTGAAGCACTAATTAAAAACGTCGGGGAGGTAATTTCACATATACTCCGACTTTAACCCTAACGCTAATAAATCAACCTTTAACACTGTGATAAACACGCATCACATGTCCACCAGGCTTTAGCCACCCAAAAAACCTGGAAACATTGTTCTCGATCAAAATCACGTGACTGCGCAATCACGGTCACACAAAAATTTTATTTTTCCGATGCGCGAAAGTATTAATTTTTTGATAATGGACGATCACAATCACAATAAAAGTTTCGGCGTTTTGAATATCGATAATAAACGTTGCCTTCACTTTTTATTTCTATTCGTTCGTTGAATGTGTGGTGTCATAGAGCTTGTCAGTAATTCTAATCTAGGTGGCGGTGTTCTTAAACCACTTTCATCACAGTTCTGTAGTGTTCTGAGCTGTTCTTTCGTCAAATCTTCTTTCTCCATTAGTTTGATTACATTTTTCACTATTGCCTTTAAAAATGTTTAATTGGCAAATAAGTAAATGAAGAAAAATACCTAAAGTGACACTTACCCTTGCTTTCCATACTAAGCTTATTGTTGGAAGGACTTTTGCACCGAATTCAGAGACCAGAGTTGGTATCTCGAAAAGCCGTGCTCGTGACAATCTACAGACATGTCCCGCTGGTGCATCTCAATTAAACATTTTTTAAAGGTAATAGTGAAAAATGTAATCAAACTAATGGAGGAAGAAGATTTGACGAAAGAAGAACAGCTCAGAACGCTACAGAACTATGATGAAAGTGGTTTAAGGACACCGCCCCCTAGATTAGAATTACTGACAAGCCCTATGACACCACAAAGTCAACGAACGAATAGAAATAAAAAGTGAAGGCAATGTCTATAGTCGCTATTCAAATCATTTGTATGTGAATTCTGAACATCACATCAAAGTTCCTCGGGAGAGCACGTATGACGCTGAGATGTATCGGATCCTAGTGAACTGGCTTAGGAAGATTCACGGTTACGAAATTACCAGCCAGTGGCACCTCGAACAAGTCTGTGAAGATGGTGATTACCATCATTTTTATTGCGACTTGACGATAAAGAAAAGTGATGACCATAACCCTTTAGCCGTTCTTGAACTCTTAGCAACAGGATCTATCCCGAAACTTAAGAATCATTTTGAGCAAGTATTTACATATGCTGATCAACTTTGCCCTCAGGAAGTTTGGGTCGTGCATTTTTCTAGAGAGGATTCTGTTGTGGTAGATCCATACTGGCCTTCTGATAAGTTGCAGGGAAAGGGATTGAATGTTATACACTTCTGGCACGATAAGGAGTTCAAAAATGTTCGAATGAGTGCCACTGGCAAGTATTGCGAATAATAGATGAGCAAATCCTTCCCTAACTTATTTATCTATGTACTATAATAAAGTTTCGCTCATATTGAGCTTGTATATACCTGTAACGCATATCAGAAAAATATTATCAATGATCATTATTTATTTTTCCGGGACGCGCTGTCTCAGAAATTTCGATCACATGTTTTTTTTCCTACTGACTTTAAGCATATATGTGAGAAAGGGAGATGATCATTTCCAGCCTTTAGTCCGATGTCACTGGATAGGTATTCTCGTAACGTAGATGTTTGACCAACATCTATGTTGTACATACTTTGTGTACTCAATCTCGTCAGATTCTATCACTTTGGAATTGTCACAGTGTGTCTTATTTTATCTGTCAAATAGACTCTTACTATTACTAATAGATGATATATTTACTTAGTGTGACAGTTCTAAAGCAATGCAGTACTAATATTCTTTAGCAACTTGGTTAATATCCAATAATACAAAATATAAGTGTATTAGTAGATATAATAAGTATAAATTAATTAATTAATGTATAAATTTCAACAAGAAACAGTTTATTAACTAGCTAGATTTTTGTAATGATCAATTAATGATGCTCAAGATTTTATTTCATGTTGTATCTATATAATTTGAAAATACATCAATATAATAAATATATTTAATAGAATTAATATTTTTAATATAACTAATATAATGGATATATTAAATATAATAAATATATTGAATATATTGAATATATTGAAAATATAATTAAAAAGTTATAAAATTAGAATTAAGAAATTATGAGCTGTAACAATGTATCAATAAATATTCAATAAATATTAATAGATATCAATAAATATTATTATAAAAGTAATATGTTTTGAAAAAATATTAATATTTTTTTTAAATATATTCTAACTTAAAAATGATTATCCATTTTCATCAAAATTATTTTTTAAATTCATACAACTTCTTAAATATTTATTCTAAATATTAACTATCTTATATCAATTTGTAACTCATGTTACGATCTACAACTTTACTTAGAACATCAACAAATATTTACTTGAACTCAAATTGAACTTTTTGTCAAGTTTGAGTCTGATTCAAAATCTGAACTAAACTTGAACCAGACTTTTAATTAGATTCAAATTTTCAAATTGAACTTTTCATCAGATTTGAGTTCAGTTCAAGCTCGAACTGAATCAGACTCAAACTGAATCAGACTTTTTTTCAGAACTCTACTGGACACTTTGAATATAATGAAACTTATCAATGAATTATTATATAATATTGATGAAATAGAATGGAAACTGACATAAAAGATTTTGTAAAATCTTGCTCTACTTGTTAATTTACTGAAAGTTGACAATTCAAAGAATCTTTATATCCAATCAAAGTTGGATAATCTTTTAATCATATCATAATAGATCTTATTGGATCTTATAAATTAACTCAACAAAAAAATTAATATATTGTAATTGCTATAGATTATCTATCAAAATGACCTGAAGCAAAAGCAATACCCAACAAAGAAACTGCAATTGTCACTAAGTTTATATTTGAAGAAATTATTTGTCAACATGAATATCTGAAAATATTACAATTAGATCAAGGAACAAAATTTACAGCACAAATAATAGAATACAATACAAATACTCTTCATCATATCATTCACAAACAAATGAAATTATAAAATAATTCAATAGAACATTATCAATAATATTACAAAAACTAACTATTGCTTTAAATAAAATATTGTTACCATATTATATGAGTTCTTGGAGAACTGGTGAGTGCTTAATAATGTTATAATAGTTACTTGACCAGGGTAATATAGTAAAGTTTATTAAGAATAACAGATGAAAGAGTATAATATAATTAAATTTATATAATGCATCAAGCACTAAACTATGATTATAAATGAATCTAAAGAAAAATAACAGTATATTCATGATGTGATTAGCTAGAATGAGACCTGGAATTTTTAATAATAGTGTTTAATTAAGAATTTTATGTAATAAATATGTAATTTCATTATAAGATCATAATTCAATAATAATAAAGTATAATTTTATTATTAGGCAAATTTATCATTAATTTATTACATGTTTTTAATTATTATTTATTATTCTTGAGATCCTAAAAGCTATTGAATTTAAGAGCTAAGCTAAGTTATTGATTTAAACTAAGATACAAGCTATATTTATATAAGTTATTGTTACTCAATTTTCAAATATTAAAGCTATTTTTGATTGATATTAAGATTACAAAAAGTGCTCGCTTTTTGGTTATATATCACTTGCTCGCTTTAATATTACATAAATTTTATCATTAATATTAATTAAATTGATTATATAAATCAATAAACAATCTAAGAACTAATAATATCTAATATATAATTGTTTAATAAAATAACAACTATCTAAAAATAACTATTCAATAAAATATAAATATAAAATTAACCAATAAAATATAATTCAATTAAATTTATAATATGAATTAACCAATAAAATAAGAATTAAATATTTATATCATAATAATACTATATTCTTGTTATTGAATATATTAAACAAATGCTATTGAATATATTATATTCCTGTCACCAAATATAATATCATTTTATCTTGTTTCTAGTTGGTTCTAGTAGTAAAATATATATTTACTTATCTTGATTTATAAAAGTATATCTCATAATTGCTATTCTAGAATACAATTAAAATAGATCTGCTTATATTCAAGAAAAAACTCATTCAGATTTCATCCAAATAAAAATATACCAACTTAGATGAATAATATTATAAGAAAAAAACTTTATTTTTGTTTTAACTTGTTCTTCTATACTTGTTCTATTTTTATTTAAGTTATCTAGATAAAAAATAAATTTTAAAAAAAATATCAAACTCTTTCTTATGATATATGCTATATATATATCTAGGGTTCCAAAAAAAAGTCTGGTTCAGTTTGAGTCTGGTTCAGTTTGAGCTTGAACCAGACTCAAACCTGACAAAAAGTCTGTTTCAAAAATTTGAACCTAATTAAAAGTCTGGTTCGAGTTCGGTTTGAATTTTGAACCAGACTCGAACCTGATCAAAAGTTCAGTTCAAGTTCAAGTAAATGTTTGTTGATGTTCTAAGTAAAGTTGTAGATCGTAATATGAGTTACAAATTGATATAAGATAGTTAATATTTAGAATAAATATTTAAGAAGTTATATGAATTTAAAAAATAATTTTAATT
>CAJVPL010001697.1:0-12347 GCA_910591945.1 Ambispora gerdemannii | reverse complement strand
TTCTTTGATTAATAGTGACTTTACTTATTAATCATTATAAATTTTTTGATTTATTTTATTCTTTTCTTTATATTTTTATTTCTTTTTCAAATTACTTTTGTAATTTAGATTTTTGAACACACAATATCTATAGATATTGACACAGATCTTAGAAACCTTTGCTAATATTTATAATTCATTCTCTTTACTTAAGTTTAATCATCTCTCTTCCAACATCATATGCTTATAGTGATTCTCAGTGAAACTCACTATTCAGAATCACTATAATAACACACATTTATAGTCACACCTCTTTATAGTTACTTATTTTGCTTTTCCATTTACATATAAACATAATAAAAAAAATCTCTCTATAGTTACATTCTCTTTATAATCACCAAATTTTGCTTTTCTAAGAGTGGTGACTATAGAGAGGTTTGATTGTATTTTCATAACCTCTCATCTTAATTGTGAAATTATTCTTGTATTTGTTTTATAATCTCTTATTACTATTACAAAGTTATATTATCTTATACATTTTTGTATTTGACCTCTTATTTATATTATGAAGTCAATAATAATATTGAATTAATAAAAGAAAATTACATCTTACTTGTTTATAAATCAAACTTAAAAGAAATGCTCAACTTATTATAAATTGAATTATAAAAGACATAACATTATCTTTGAATCTTTCTGGTCTCATTCTAGCTAATCAACAAAATGAATATATGTTATCTACCTTTAGATAACTTAGTAAACTCTTCCAACTTAAAGTTATTTAATACGTTAACTCTTCCACCTGACTCTATTATATGTATTCTCCTGACAAAATCTAAAGTTATATTTAAATAGTAACAATAGGCTTGTTGATCCAGATATTATTTTTTGATTTTTAACTCTTTTTTATTTTCTGATTTAGTTAATTTACTGTCAGAGTTATCAAAATCTTTTAAATTAATTTGATTGTTTTGTTTATGAATATATTTGATTGAAACTTTGTCTTTATGTTCAGCCTATTTAAAGATTATAATATCTTTCTTCAAATTAATATTTGCATTAAATTTGTACAAGAAATCCATGTCTATAATAACAATATATATTCTTACTTTAAAGACCAAATTAGCTTAATAATAATTCATAGTAATTAATTATACTCAAACAAAAAGATATGAAACATTGAGACAAGTATCACAAGATAATTTATAAAATAAATTAAGTTTTATTCTAAATAGAATAGATTAGTTCTAGATTGAAAAGATTGAGTAATGAATAATTATTATAAATATAGCATGTATTTTAGCTAAAAAAATAGATAGTCTTTGATTAACTTAATATTAATAAAGTTTCTTTGCTTTTATTCTTTAATAAATATAATAACTAATTTATTGTATATTTGTTAGAAGAATTGATTACTTTGTGTTTTCTTTTCTTGAATAATAATAAAGATTCTTGATAAATCTAAATTACTTTTTGGTAAAATAATACTCATATATTAAAGAATTTTGTGTTCTATTTTTTTATAATCTTTTTATAATCCTTTGAGTTCTTGGTAAACTCATTTTATTTTTATAAAACTTATATTATTCTTAAAGTTCTTAGTGAACTTATTGAATTCTTTATAAATCATTTAGCATTTTAGTTAACACATAATAGTATTAAAAGATTATTTTATACTTTGCTTATTTTTTCATGCTTTTTTATATAAATATAGTTACTGCTTATTATATAGTAAAGACCTTTATCTGTAAAGACTACTAATAGTAACAATATCAATTATAAAAATATTTAATTTTCTTTATATTTTAATATTCTGGCTTTTGAGAAAATGATATATTACAATATATTCAGAGATATCAGTATTAATAATAAGATTAATTATAATTTTTTCAATTTTTATATTGTATTAGACAGAAGTTGTTTTTGTATTTTGATTTAATATTTCAGCTTTCTTTCTAAGACAAATTTGAAATGGTTTTCTAAGAGCTTTTGATATTTTAATTTGTTGAACAGATGAGATTTTGATTAATTAAGTCACTGTGATATTGATTTTTATATTGATCAAGTCTTAGCAATATCATATGGAGTTGCTTTTGTAACAAAAACTGAAAGGATTGCTTTGACTTTCTTTTATTTGGGCTTGATCCTTTCAATATTTTTTGATATAGGAATATTAGAAGAATTTGCATTATTCATGTTTTTATCTTCAACAAGAATCATATTATCTTCTTCTTTACTTTTAACTTGTTTATTTTTGACAGATTTTTTACAAGTAAATTATATTTTTCAATCATTTTTTGCTTCTTTTTACTTGCAAAATAGTTATGCTCAGTTAATAACGAGTTGCTGATATTGTTTTGCTTCTCATATATGCTTTGCAAATTTGAATTTAGTACTTGAATTTGTATAAGAAGAGCTAAATTAATTTGATTTGATATATTTGTTGAAGAAAATAATTTATTTTGTTGTGATCTTTCTTGATTATTATTGAATAAATTTTGTTAATGATCATTATTATTTTAATTTTGTCAATTTCTTCCATAAGATATTCATTAATTTGGATTTTGTTTTGGCTTTAGACAGTTGAATTTAATGATCCTTTTTCATTATAATTATAACAAGTAATTATTAAACTATTACTTTGAGAATTCCAGTTCAAATATTAATTATATAAGCTTTTTCTAAATAATTATATGTTTTAGTAGTGGTTAGTTATTGAGTGAGATTTTAAAGAGTTTTTAATATAGCATTTATATTACTATTTGATATTGCTTGAAATTGGTGATAATTTCTATTGAATATTTCATTTTTAACTTCTTTTACTCTTTTTATTACTTTAATAGTATTTGTAAAAGTTTTATCAGTATTTATTTTTATTCATTTCTTGAGTTTTGATTTTAATTCACATCTATATATTTTGATTCTATTATTATTGTGGATGTAATTGTCTGAATCTGCTTTATGAAGCAATTTATAAAATTTGTCAGTGTATTCATCAATTGTTCCAATTTGTTATAATTATTTCAATTAATCACTTTATTTATTCACTTTTTGATTAGTATGAAATTTAAGTGTTTGAAGTCATGTTTATCATGAACAAGATTTTTTTAGTTATTTAAAATGAGAATATTATCTCTAGCTCTCTCAGTGAATCAAATAATAGCAGGATCTTTCAAATATTCATGAACAATTTGAATTTTTCTTGCATTAATTATTATATTTGCTTCAGCAACAACTTCAAAGTCTCTTAGTCAAGTAACTGGATCTTGGTCTTCATCACAAAATTTCTTGATGAGTATGATAATTTTTTTAGTTGCTCTATTATTTTGAGCTGTCAATATTACTGCAAATCTATTAATAGCTGCTAAAATATTACCAATATCTGTCATTTCTTGAAATAATTCTGAAAGGTAAAGTTCAAATTCAAAGTTATAATTTGTAATTTGTAACAGAAACTTGTTGTTGAACTTTTTCTTGTTGACTATCTAGTAATTTCTCAGTATTTTTATTGGTTTCTAAATAATTTTAATCAGAAGAATTTGAGATTTCTTTGAATTCTTGGTTATGAATATAATTTGTTACAAGTTAAATAAGTTATAATTATTCAGGAATTGTGTTCTTATTATGATATAAGAGAGTATTGACAAGTCTAATAATGTTTTTACAAAGATCTTTTGGTGATAGAATTAAGTAGATATTTAAAATATCTTCAAACATGATCTCAGTAGTGTGTGATCCAGAAACTGCTCCAAAAGTTTGAATCCAATTGACAAAATTAGCTAATTTATCAGAAATATTATCAAAAGAAATAAAACACAAATGATAATAATATTCAAAGTTTATTTTTAAAAGAGATTATCTTTTTGGTTTAAATTTGTGAATGTAAAAATGATTTTTAGTTAATTGTTCAATAAAAGTAAAAATAATATTTATATAATAATAAAATTAAATAAATTGAATAAAATAATATTGTAAAAGTAAGTGAGAGATATAATTCACAGAGAGAACATCAAAATGTTCTTATTAATTCAAGAATTGTTGAAATTAATAAACTAATAAAGTAATATAATAGTGAAAGAACAAAAACTGAATGAATTACAATTAATAGAGTTTATTAAAGATTCTAAAGATCTTTTATAATAATTTATATACAAACTAACTAATTATTATCAATAAAGAATAGAAATAGATAAAAAAATAAAGTGAAAATACAAAAAGAATTAACAAAAATAACAAATAGTTTCAAAGTAAATAATAGGACTTATTGATGATACCTAATAAAATAAAATAATAATTGGACTTATTAAAATTGTCAATTACAAAATATAAACAAAAATAACTAAAAATAATCAAACAGAACTTATTGAGATTGTCTAAAAATAATAAAACTAAATTAAATAAAAGTAATAATATCAATGACTTATTTAGAATGGAGAAGTATTTACTACTTGTAATTTCAAGATTGAAGATAATTTATGAAAATAATAGTGTATTTACAAGTAAAATATTACTAGTAAGAACTTTGTTATTTATTAAATAAAAAAATTAGAGCATAAGAGTTTTTAGTAACAAGAGATTCTTCTTTTATATATTTTTAATCTTTATACAATTTACATAACTAATAATTGTTCTAAATTATATCACAATTTATATATAATATTAATAATATAAAAGGAATATAAATACTGAAAAATTATACAAATTCATTAACAAGAAAATACAAAAGAAAATTAATTGTAATTTTAATGATTAAAGATAAGAAAAAGCAAGAGTTTAAGTAAAAAGAAGTGTTATAAAAAAAGAAAATAATAATACAAATATGATTATAGATAATTACAATAAAGAAATTAAGAGATAGAAAGAATAATTATAACAAAAGTAAAAAATAAAATAAAATAAATATAAAAATGATTAATTAAAAATAATGAAATAAAATAAGTATAATAGAAATATAAATAAGATAAATTAATAGTAAAAATATAAGTTTTATAGTAAAAAATATAAAAATAAACAAATTTAATGGAACTGTAAAAGAAAATAAAACAAAAAATATACAAAAATATAATTATTATTTAGGTATTACAATTTAGATATCAAAAGATAATGATATATACTAAATATAATCATGTAATAGAATATAATATAAAAATAAAGAGACAAATTAATTTAATTATCATTAAATTATATGATGTTATATTAATTTTTTTGTAATATATCTTAATTTTTATTAATCAATAATTAAGTAATTATAATATTTTTGATGAGAATAATAATACTAAATCTTTATATTTAGAATAAGACTATATTTTAGCAATAAAAAAAAATAAAAATAAAAATGATAATAGTAGAATCTATTTTAATTGATATTAATATTAATTTTAATTGAACAAATATTATTATTATTGTCATTCCTATTTTGAATCAGAAAATATAAATAAAAAATATAATTTTGATTGGATAAATATAATTGTTATTGTTATTTTTAATTTGAATTAAATATATTTTTAAAATTTAATTTAATTTGAGTTCAAGTTCAAGTTTGAATTTGAATCAATATATAATATTATATATATATTTATAGTTATAAAAAAGAGCTACAATTTTACTTAAGATAATATAAAGTATTTTTTATTAAAAATTTAAATTTTACTTAGATATAACTAAATATTTTTATATAAATATTTATTGTAATTATTATATAACTCTATGAATATTAATTTTAAATATTAATTATCTTATAATAATTTGTAACTCTAATTATAATCTATAACTTTACTTTTAATTATATTTAATATTTTATATTTAAATTTTAAATTTTACTTAGATATAACAAAAATAGTATTTATTATAAATATTATATAACTAATTGAATATCTATTATTAATATTAAGTATTATATACAAATTAATAGCTTTAATTATACTCTATAACTTTGCTTAGAATTATAATTTGTATTTTCTAATAAAAAATAAGAGTTTATTTTAATATAACAACAATAAATTAAAATTTAAATAATTATAAAGATATATAACTGTGAAAATTGTGTTTAAATATTAACTATTTTATAGTGATTTATAACTCTAATTATGATATATAACTTTACTTATAACTGCTTAATATATTTACTATTAAAATATTTGAACTCAAATAAAAGTTTAATTCAAGTATAATATTTGACTTGTATTTAATTTGAGCCAAAATTAAATTCAGTATGATATGATATTAGATATATATATATATATTATTTGATTAACAAAGAACTGAAAAGTCAAATAATTACTTTCATAATAAAAATAAAATTATAATATTACTATTAATAATATTGTTGTGATATGAATTTTGATATATCATATGACTTTTTATAGTTTATTTTGATTGAATAATTGATTTATATGTGATTTGTAAATCATATTCATATTTATTTTATATTACTCATACTATTTTTATTATATTTTATACTTTTTATTTTTATTTTATTTTTATATTATTTTATTTTATTTTATTCTATTTCATTCTACTTTTATATTATTTCATTCTATATTAATTATAATTTATACTAATCATATTTAATTCATATTATTATTATTAGTATAAAAAATACGTGTTAATTGATCTATATAATTAAATTAATTGATATTAATGATGAAATTTATGTAACATTAGAATGAGTGATGTACAATCATCAAGTAAGCAAGTAATGTATAATCATTAAGTAAGCGCTTTTTGTAATCATAATATCAATCAAAAATAACTTTAATATTTAAAGATCAAGTAACAATAACTTGTATAAATATAATATATATTTTAGCTTAGAAAAATCTTCTTCTTATACTTTTATAATTATTTATTTTTGAATCTTTTTATTAACTTTAATTTTTTTTTGACAAAATCTTCTTAAAAATGAATCATATTATAAGTCTTGAGTTGGAAATTTTCAGTCAAGCATTTTTTTCTTATTTATATTCTTTTATATTTAAAAAATCTCTCATCTGTAACAAGCAACATCATATATAATAACATAATTAATCTCTTGTCACTACTCTGCGAAGTTAATTAATATTATTTAGATTTATAATAAAAGAAAAAGTTAATTTTATTAAAAAGTTAATTAATAAAAGAAAATTACTTAACTAAATTATTTGAATTAAAAGAAGATTTTTGAACTTATTCTAGTAGTTCAACAAAATGAATACATCATTATCTATCTTTATTAAATTAATCTCTCCCAATATTAATTACTTAAAACATATAAAAATCTTTAATAACTCTCTCATCTGATTGAAATACGTGAAGAACACATGATTTATATTTAAAAAATAATAAAACCAACAGAAACAATAACAATATGTTTGATTACCATCATTCTGTTACTCAACAAGAAACTGAATTACTCAACCAAAATCATTTAACTGTTGCTGATTATCTTGCTATTCAACAATATGAAATTTTTATTCATATTTTAAACTTGAAAAACAAGCTTTATGAATCTAATTTACAATATGAACATGAGATTAAGATAATTGCTGCCAATGCACTGCTTTTCAATTACATAGTCTCATATATATTATTGCATACAATGCATATTGATATTTCATGTGTGACATGTTGAATGGGTGACATGGGAGTGACATGTATATGATCTATATCACGTGAAAACTGCTCTGCTTTAGCCAACCTCTATAAATGGCCATATGGTATAGAAGTGCAGGGTAATATTAATTTTTGTACAGTTCCAATTAGTGAATCTTTAAATTTAAGATATCAAGTACATATATTAAACATTTCACGCATATAAAAGACGCGTTTATTAATTCGCCGAGCCATTTTTTATACGTAATGTATAGTACATGTAATGTCTAATTAACTAATGCTAATGTGTTCTAAATGTATCATTATCGACCAATCACATTTCATAAAAATCATTAGGGGTGATAACCAATAAAGAGAACTTCAGTCATGCTTCACCAGTAGTATTTCTAGGTAGTTTAATATCATGCCGTGCTTCATATTGTAAAATTTCTTCTCGGAAATCAAAAGGATAACTAGAACCAATCAAATCCTCAGGAGAAGGTTTTGGGCCAAGAGTTCCAATTACGGTACAAACCTCTTCAAATTCATTATATTCCAACCTTTAAAATTAGAATTCGAATTTCTTGATTGAATTAATCAGATCGGAAAAACCAATAGAATTCAAGCAAAAAACCAAATTAGACTCACTCAACAACTTCAAATCCGACCTCATCATCTTTTTCTATTACATGGTCATTTGTAAGGTCAATCCAATTACCTAAACTTACACTTTCAATATCCAAAGTCGGTTTTGTCCACTCTTTATTTGGCCGCCATCTAAATTTATCGGTTGGTATGTATTGAATTGGTATTGATGCGTTGTAATATCTATAGAGTAACATGCCGATGTGAGTAGGAGACTGAAGTTGAACCACGCCAACTAAAAGAAAATAAAAATGTAAAGATTAAATTGCAATTGGGAAATACTATTTTAATTGTCAACTCACATAACTTTTTACCCTTCTCTGGGATAAATGAAATCATTTCGCAATCTACCCAGATACTTGTAAATGGTGTATCTTCAAACAAGTAACCAGCACCATCTGGAATCCCGATGGTTTCGAGAGATATGGGAAATCCTTTTAATTGCGGAACATATCTAAAAAAACATAAATTATCTAATACACAATCTTAATTTTATAATACAATATAACAAAAAATAAACTATTTCCACCTGAACATAATTTCCTCAAGATACTCCATGATAGAAACTTCTACATTTTTCAAGAAAGACGGTGCCAAGTGAATCAACAATTTGGCCGTAACTCTTGAAAATGGTAAATTGTTTATAGATTCCTGCTTTGTGATATTAATGTTTAAATCAGCGATTTTATGTCTCGAGTGATTCTTTCTCTCGGATTGTTTTTCATCTGTTGAGATTTCGACGCTTGAATTATCAAATATTTCCTCTTTTTCCCTCCCTTTTACTTTTTCCTTTCCTTTTCCCTTCCCTTTCGCTTTTTCCTTTTCTTTTCCCTTCCCTTTCGTTTTTACAATGTCTTTCTTCTTTTTTTTCTTCAAATCCTTTGTATCATTATCATGTTTCTTCTTTCTCTTATTATTGTCTTTAGAATAATTGACATTAACATCCTCTAAATGTTTGTTCTTTGTGTGCTTTGAATTTGTGTCTGATTGATTTGACTTGTTTTTGTTGACTAAGTGACTTTTGGAGCCACTCGCAATGCGTTCGTGGTTATTCATGCAAGTAAATCAAACAATGGACACGAAAAAATTTTATTTTCATAAATCAATGATCTATTTCGACTAACGCTAAACATTTCTATTTAATTGAATTATTTATAAAAATGTCCAAATTCTTTCACAATCCCAAAGCACAATACATATTAAGAAAACTGGGCTGGGTGCCAGTTTTCGCGTTTTTTGTTGACCACGTGTACAGTGTTGCCTCGGTGAACGGTCGTTCGATGCAGGTAAATAATTTACTCAAGAATTATTCATCTATTAATTATTTACACAAAAAAACTAAATACACTCAGCCAACTTTTAATCCAGACTCAAACAAACTTCGACACGACATTGTTCTGCTGAATCGATGGGCTATAGCATGGCGGAAATACGAAATTGGTGATGTGGTCACATTATGGTATTTTTCGTGTATTTTATATCTTAATTGCAAAAAATAAAAATACTTGTGAAAAAATCGGTATATTTTATTTATTTATATAATAACATGATTTTTTTAATAATATAACAAGGTCACCATTTGACCCCGACCTACTAATAACCAAACGCATTATCGCGTTAGAAGGCGACACTGTTATCACATTACCACCGTACCCAGATAAACTAGTGAATGTGCCAAAAGGGTATTGTTGGGTGGAGGGAGATGAGAATTTCCATAGTAAAGATAGTAATTCGTTCGGACCTGTAAGGATTATTATTATTGTTAATGCTGATTGATATTATCCTCGTTAATGATAATTTGATGTAGGTTCCACTCGGACTGATAAATGCCAAAGTGACACACATTATCTGGCCATTATCACGGTTTGGTAAAGTGCCTATTATAACACGTCCTGGGCGAGTGTTTTATGGTGTTTCAAATTTTAGTGTTGTTGGCAACATAGTATGAAAAATTGGACATATTCGGTAATAACCATTATTGGAAAAGTGGTAGCCTGAAATTCAACATTCTAATTTTTCTAGATTCTTTACCAACTATACAATTAACGATTGTGATCAAAAGTTATTTAGTAAGTATTAATATATCATTAAACTCTACCCTCGTTATAGCGGATTTTTAAAATTTTAGCCTCGCATATAAAAATCCGTTATAGCATAATTAGTAAATTTGTTATAACAGATTTTAAAATTTTTAAATGTAATTTTCCTACAAGTTCCAATTATTACGTTATAACGAGGTATAGTGAAGTAATAATTTAATGTTTTATAAATTGTATTTTGTCCAGATATCTTTGTTTATTACTTATACAAAGAAACTTCCATAAGTGCACCCCTTTGGGACCAAAATTCAGGGCTAATTTGTAGAAAAACAGTTCAAGAGATAGTGAGATTTGATTATATATGATAAATTATTTAATAATTTCCATTACAAAAAATAATTTTATCTTTTTTTTTATAGCAATTGGATAAATGAATTATTAATTGTTAATTAGTAATTAGTAATTAATTGGATAATTATATTAATGCTAAAATTACATATATAATTAATATTATATATTCTAATTCTTTTATATTGTTACCATTTTATCTTTTATCATTATCATTATGTATTATTTTAAGTGCAGTAATATTTTTTTTAATATTTTCACTTTTATATTTTCTTATATTTTTATCCAATAACAATAATTCATATTTTTATCTAATTATTTGATATTATTATCATATTATTTTAGTTTAGATTTTATTATCATTCAAATAATCAATTAATTTATAGTATTGTTATATTATTTTATATTTTAATTAATGATATATAGATTTTATATAATGATCATTATATATCAACATGTTTTAGATTTACATTTTTATTGATTTCTTTTTGTAAATTATATATATAAATAATATGTAAATTAGCATAACTTAAATTTACTATTGTTATCATTTTTATAAAATTTAAGTTATTTATATTTT
The DNA here is from genome assembly GCA_910591945.1 of Ambispora gerdemannii. Classification (NCBI taxonomy): domain Eukaryota; kingdom Fungi; phylum Glomeromycota; class Glomeromycetes; order Archaeosporales; family Ambisporaceae; genus Ambispora; species Ambispora gerdemannii. The sequence goes on along the minus strand of CAJVPL010001697.1, from coordinate 1,187 downwards.
TTTTATTGCTGAAGTGTAGTCTTGTTTACAGTAATGTCTAATTTAATATATATAATATGAAAAATAAGAAATAAAATACTATAAACTACCAAAAATCTACATTGAAAGAGTTCAATACGACTAGCCACCAGTAACCTGTCGAAGCTTACACAGAGTTCAGAGAATTCATCAAATTGTCACTGAAGGTTTTCAATTGATAATGTTAGTAATATTTATATTGTTATAAAGAATGAATGTGAAAGATTTAGGACAATTGCCATTGTTGTGTTCTTCTGGTAAGAATTTGCATATGCATAGGTTTGGATTGGAGTAATGTTTGTTAAGCGAAATGTATGAGGATAAGTTATATTATGGACATCCTTTATTTTTGGCATGAGAGTTTGATTTTTTTGCTTTTTATAAATATGACATGATTTGTCAATTTGAATTTGGATCTTGCATTTGTTATTCCAAATTTGAGTTTTTGTTTGCATGACAAATCAGAAAATTATTTTGTATGATATTGTGATAGTGTCTTGGTGTGATAATCTGAGGGATTTAATGAAAATCAATAATGATATAAGAACAAAGCTGTAGATAATGTAAATAATATGTAAAGAATTTGGTTAGAGTCAGTGAGTTGATGAGAAGTTTGAGCAAAAAAAGAACTTTGAGCAAAAGTTCTTGCTAGAAGATTTGTAGAAATCTTTATTTTTATGATCTAATTTCATTTTTTTTAATGTTTTAAAGATGAGAGAGCTGAGTTTGGTAGCAAGAGAATTGATGATGTTGTTAATTATTGGAATTGAATCGATGCATGATCATATATGTAATTGGATTTCCTTGTGAATGTTGCAACGATTGCATGTAGTATTTGAGTAGAGATCAGGGTGATGTGTATTTAATAATTCCAATACTGGAAGTTGTTGATTTATGCACTTAATAAAGTAAGTTCTAATATTTGAATGAAAGAAAGTGGTAAATGCGCTATTTGCATCTTTGTCTGGATTCCAAACTTGAAGAGTGATTTTTCAGTTGATATTTTAAACATTGTTACCATTCTACCTTTCATCAATCATATCACATTATATTTCTTAGCGCAGTAATATTTACTTAAACTTTTTCTTTTATTTTTCTATATTTCTTATATTATCCAATAGCAATAATTTACTTTCTTATCCAATTATTTTATATTATTATTGCATCAT
>CAJVPL010001696.1:0-12347 GCA_910591945.1 Ambispora gerdemannii | reverse complement strand
TATTTAGCTTAGAAAGGTATGATACCATAATTTGTATCACAAGGGTGCTGGCATAGAAGTGAAGTTGGCTTTCGCAATGATTTGCTATAGTAAACTATAGAAAATTGAGTGCATAAACAGGTGCAAATCCCTTAATTGATACACTTGCTCGTAAATTAAGGGACAAATTTGCTGATCGGTAGTAAAAAGTTGCACAGAATGATCAGGAGACCAGTTACGCAATCTTCACATGATGTAGATTTTACACTAATCTGATTGGTTATTCTTGTATTACGTACAAAAAATTATCATGTGATGTCACGAGTAAAGAATATCATGAAGTAATTTATTCGTATATTTATTCGAAAGGTGGCTAGTCGTCAGCTTGCACCAGCTTGCCTAATTCTGATCTGAAAATATTCTTCGCGATTCATTCCATTTCAGCCTGTTTTCTCTTTCATTTTACCTTGATGGGATCTGGCTAGACGATATCGGGTATAATTATTTCTTGAGACGTGATGCTTCGAACTTCTCAATTTTGGTATTCTTGCCATACAAATCAGGCAAGTTTGGTTCACCTATCGAGTTTGCATGTTCTATGGATTGGATGATGTCCAATTTTTTTGATAGTCGCAGATCTGATATGATAGTGATTAGTAACATTTTTTATCCAACTTTAAGTTGTTCTGCAAATAATATAGCATCGATATTGGATTTAGCCAAATGAGATGGGAGTGTTCTTTTCTTGGAAGACTTTGCCAAATCATCTTTGTCAGATTATTTTGTGACATCTTGAAATGAAAATTATATCTGGCAAGAAAAAAAATCAATTATCAAAATAACATTATATCCATACTAATTTACTTGATTTTGTAATTATTTATCACATATTAATTCAACTATTACAATGACTAAAGATACTAACATGACCATAACAAAAAAGAAAAAATTGTGTTCAAAGCATCAATTATATCTTCTGATCCATATTCATCTTTTAATTATTTTTGGTTGAATCTCACATACCAATTACATTTAGTTAACAATAAATTGTATAACCAGTAGGTTATTTGTTAATAATTAATTCATTGAATATAATTATAAAGGAAAAAACAGTTTTTATGATATATATTTTTATTGTTAATTACCAGCTATTTTTTCTATTGATGAGACTTTGTGATAACATTAAAATTCATTGATTCATTATATTTCTCAATTTTTCAGTTACTGAATTCTTTTTCTGTGAAATTTTTAAATAAATGTTATTTTATTAATACAGCTAGAGAAAATTGATAAATTGCTTGAGAAATAAAAAGTGTTAAGTGTTATATCACAATAAAAATACTTTTGTAACAACTTTTTTTATATTTTCTTTCTTAAATTCAAAGGATAACCAGTAAATTTAAGATATAATCTTTAAAAAGTGATTTAACTATTAGAATTCATAAGTTAAAAATAATAAAAATAAATATTTAAGATAAATAAAAAATGAACATTATATATTAGCTCTATATATATTAATAATTTTTGTAAATTTAGGATAATTTTCAAAAAATATCAAATAATATGCAAGCAATTTATTAACTATTAAATTAGTTTATTAAACAAATATATTAATAATACTATTACTATATTTTTCAATAATTAATATTTTCTTAATAAAATATTCACTTGATAAAGTTTTATATTATTAATCTTAGTTACAAGTTGAATAGAATATAAAATATTACTATTTATAATTTCTAAGATTAGCATTATTCAGATCAAAACTAGTATAATTCAGATTAAACTTATAACTTTTATATTAAATATCCTCCATATAATATACTTTCTCCTTTAGACTATTCTAGTAGGATTTAATACAAAATATATATAAATAAAAGTTAATATTAGTTATGATTTAGTTAAATAATCTGTTAATATTACTATTAAGTACTTTTTTATACTATTAAATAATATTATTTATATATAATTTATTAAAGTACTTTTTTAATATTAATATTTATAAAATCTAAATATTTGATATTATTTTAATTAATATAAAATATTAGTATAATTTATATTAGTTAAAATCAAAATTAACTTTATAATAAAGACTCAACTAATGTAAACTATATTTGGATATTACTTAAAATACTTTTTTTATCTTTTGTTTTATTAAATTTTTATTTTTTTAAATTAAAACTCAATAATTTTTTTATTCTTTAAAAATTTGTAGTATGAGAATATAAAATTTTCAATTTGTAATCTTTTTAATAATAAATAGATCTGATAAAGTTCTAAATTTGCTTAACAGTTAGTCTATTTTCTGAGACAAAATTCCTGTTCTATAATTAAAGTATCAATTTATTGTTCATTAATATTAATTTTTAATTATTTTTATTTTACTGAAAGATTTTTCATTAATATTAATTAGATTGATATTTGAGAGTTAATTAATTTTTTAATTAATTTGCTTTAAGAACTTTTTGAATATTATATTACTTACTAATTTACTATTAATTATAATTCTGGTTGATTTATTTTCTATGATATCTTTATAATATATTATATTATCTAGTAATTTTGATTTCAGTTTTAGTTTTTTTTTGATAATTAATTAATACTAATTTTAAATTATTATTTTTTTGTATTTAATAATAATTATTATAGAAATGATATTAAAAAATTTTATATATATTTATATTTTGATTTTTAGCAGATATAATATTTAGTTTAAATATTATTTATTTGAATTTTGCTAGTTTCTAATATTTAATAGTGAACTATTTTGTTTTTGTTAATAATGAAAACAATAATTATTATTATTAATACTATTTTCAAGTAGATTTTAAAGTTATTGCAAGATATTAATATTATTAATAGAGAAAAAGATATCAAATAATTCTTGAAAATTATTCATTAATATACTAAAAGTGACTGAAATTTGTTTATAATTAACAAGTTGATTATTATAATTATTCTAATATTATTAATTATTATTAAAGATATTTCTTTTATATGATAAATAATTACTTATATTATATTTATATTTTTTATAACTATAATATTGAACTTGATAATTTTGTTCTTGATTTAATCTATTGTGATTTATAATTTTTATAAAATAATTTGTTCTTTTATATATATAACAAACTCTTTGATTTGATGATTATTAATTATAATAATAATTGATATAATTATTATAATTTCAATTAGTGTTTTTAATAATTTGTACTATTAATTTTTTATAGTTTTATTAATATTTGTTATAATAATTATTAATATATTAATATCAAGATTTTGTGATAAAAGTGAGATAGTTATTAAACTTTAATTTAATAAATTTGATAAATTTGTTAATAGATAATTTTTATACTTATTACTTTATTTATAATAATATTCAAGATTATTAAATTGATTTTGTTGACAAAAAATACTATTTTTGCTTTTAATTCTTTAACAAATTATTTAATTTTGTAAGTAATAGAGTAAGTATAGTAGTGATCATAAGTATTTGAATATCTCTAATTTTTTATAGATCATATATATCATTCTAAAAAATTCTGAAAACAAAGAATAATATAAATATTGATTATTTACTCTTTTTAAAGTTGATAGAACTTCTGTATTAGATATTTTATATTTATATTACAAATTTCAAAATATATATCTTAATATCTAATAATCTAATTATTAATATCCAGTGATTGAATTCGAATAAAAATAATATCATTTAATTTATTTAGTCAAGATGAATCAAATAGTAGTATTTTGTTTGAATCTGATTACTAAATATCAAGATATTATATCAAATTCATTTTTTTAATGTTAACAAAAATAAAATGATTATTTTAGAACATAAAATCTAGATATTTAATAATCAGATTTGAGTGAAAATATATTATTTAATTCATTTAGTTGAGATGAATTAAATAGTAGTATTTGTATTTGAATTCGATTACTGGATATCAAGATATTATATTCTAAAGGGATTATTTCATTTTTTTGATGATTATTTTTCATTTAAAATTGATTATTAAAAAATAAAACAGTCTCTTTAGAATGTAATATCTTGATATTTAGTTATTAAATTTAAATACAAATATTACATGTACTATTCAATTTATCTCGACTAAATGAGTCAATAATAATATTTTCACTCAAATCTGATCATTAAATATCTAGATTTTATGTTCTAAAGTAATTTTTTTATTATATTTAGAACATAAAAGTTTATTTTTGATGTAGAAATTATATCAATTTTAAAAGACATAAATGAACAATATTTATATTATTTTTTATTTTTAAAAATTTTTAGGATAATACGTATAATTTATAAAAAGTTAGAGATATTCAAATACTTATAAATATTATTATATTATTATATTATTTGGATCAATCTTTTATAATAGAATATAAATATCTTCAGCATATTAAATAATACTTTCTTTATTTTCTTGAATTTTTAATTACAGTTATTATTGATAAGAATTTGTGTATTTATTTTAAATTATATACAAAAAAGTTAACAAAAATAATTATTATTATTATTCTAACTAATTAGCTAATACTTTTGTTGATTGAACTAGATGATTGCTATATATTTTAGATATACTATAGTACTTGATACTTAAAAACTGAAATTACGTGATTTGTTTCATTTTTGGATTTCAAATATAAATTCTATAATTTATTTTAAAAAGTTGATTTTTTGATACTATATATAAAATTACGTGATTTTTAAAAATGACAAATTATAATTTAATAGTCAATTCAAGTTTAAGTTATTAAAACTTGATATGAAAGTGAGATTTCTTATAGTAAAAAAAGTAAAAAACAAAATATGTGCAAAATTTCAAGTAATTATTTGTTATTTTTTAAAATTCTAATATTTTTTCAGATCTTTTTAAATTATTACTATCAAGTATGGCACTATAAATTTTTAATTGTAATGTATATTATCAAATTGTGAAATTTGTTTTATTTATAGTCTAGCAAAAAGTTTTATTATTTGTCTGATCCAATATTAGAAGATAATGGACAATACAAATCATTTTAAGATCTTTATAGAACGAATATAACAGCAAAAATACCATTTAAAATACAAAAAAAAACACAAAGTATCAACAAAAATATCTCATTTTCACCCAGTGATCAGTCTGAAGCAAATGTGAATCTTGTAATAAATTGTATAAAATGTTAGTGATCTCACTGTTTGTATTTAAATAACAAATTAAATAATAAATATTGTCTTTGCTACTTAAAATCAGATATGATATACTTGCAAATACAGTCTCATAGATTTTGGTGACAGATGAATTGTATTTTTTTTACCTTATGACAGGTCTTTCAAGGACTCCAAAATTCTTGTGTATGATGATGACTTAGGAGTTGTAAGCTCATCATATTCAACTTTGAAAAAAAGATTAATTGATCTAGATAATTACTCAATAGAATTTGAGTTAAATACATATAAAGGGAAGATTAATTCTTGAATATATTTAGTTCAGAGTTAGAATCCCAATAAGAATAATTGGGATTAAACAATGTGAACAAGAGGAAAGATAGCGAAAGAATACCAAAGTTCTGTAAACAATTTTTGGATAATCAAACCATTTCAACAGCATTACTAGAATAATGCCAAAATACAGTGGGTCATCCTAAAGATCCGGCCACTTACAAACCATTAAATTTGATAACTAAAAAACAGAATTATAAACAAATAATAAATAAAAATAAAGTTTAAATATTAGCTTCTAAGTTTTACTAATATTATTCTTTGTATGTTATCAATTTGCAAGCAATAACCATGGCTATTCGATTGGGCACACTATAAATAATTTTGGCCAGACTTTTGATGATCCACTGTAAATTTATATGTTTGATTGCTATTAAATCACATTTCGATCATATACATGTATATGATTTACTGTGCTAATTTTAATAGTACGTATTCATTCGCTGACATTATATTTCATCCAGATTTGTGCAATCCAGGCCGGGTTAGAAAAATTTAACCCGAATCTACCCGGATACCCGATTTCAAAAGAACACAAATATCCGGGTGAAGTTTTTAGACACGGTTCCCAATTCCTAATTTAATATTGTCATCACTATTAGAGCAGGCTGAATCTAATTTTGAAAGTTATATTAAAAACAAAAAGCAATATGCTTACACTATAAACTCGTATGTAACTTGCTTTGAATTGTATAATAATTTCAACACATCTTTCGTTCTCCCCATCACTTAATTCCCTCCCTTCATGATCCCACCGTAGCTGTGCAAAAGATGCTTTATGAATTGATCCAAAACCCCTTTTGCAAGATACTCAAATCGGTAAATTTTCAAAAGGGAACAATTCGAAAACTTTTTTATCAATATTATGCATTCTTTTATTAGACTGTTATTTTCGCTAAACCAATCAACCTTATACATTTGTTCTTGATATCAAAAACATCCAAAATACGTAGTGCTTATTTTTTTGACAATCGGTGCATTTCCTACAATTGTGAGTACATGTATATGGTGCATAACATCTAAAGTCATCAAACGTTTGTATTTTATAAATGTATAAACTTCTTTACTAAGAAGTAAATGCAAAATTTAATCCGTAAATAATATAGAATAGGCCCTTTCTGAGCATATTTATACATTTAATAAAATACAAACGTTTGATACACCATAGTAATATGAATATTCATCGCAATACTTGGAGTATTTTGCAATAAAAACATAGACTACAATCACAACTGAACATTCACAACAGTAGCAATTGTTTAGACAACGAACACATTTACTACAATCATGTTTATTAAATTTTATTTACATGTTTAGAAGTCATTACGTATCCATTGCTGCAAATCGGTTTATGCACACTATGACAATATTCGTAAATAAGAAGAGGCATCCATTGTGTGTTAAAAAAGATTAACATCGATTCTATGCATGAAAAATGTGACCATTTATGACTTTTATTGTTGTAAGTGTAATACGTATCGGTATGTCATTTTTCATACGAAATTATTATCGTTCAGTATTTAAGTATGTAATTGAATATTGTGATGAGGATAAAGAAATAAAAGTCGCTTTGGCTGTTGTGTTTTAACTCGAAATACAGTTATAATTGCCTACTAGAACATGTTTTTAAAAATATAATTTTTATTATTGCTATTTAATAAGTCAACCCTGCTCTATTAATTGTATAGTTTTTTTTTAAAATGCTTTTTTTGACTGCTTTTGTTAATTGTCTTTTAACCTTGAACTTTATATTTTTTATTAGATCGATATTACCAATTGTAGATTTAGAATGGACTTATATTTTACTGATTCTTTTATCGTTTTGGTGCCTTTCCATAGACTAACAATTTTTTCATGCTCAAGACCTATAAGTCTGATAAATAAATAAGAAATTCGGATGGTTTATTGTGAAAATAGGTACATGCACAATATTTGCGCTTAAATTACCCAAATAATTAATTGATAAATACAATAAATTCGCCCTAAATGCAATTCGCCGGGAACATATGACAAATCGGGCATGCATTAAGAGTTATAGAGTGCCTTTAGAGAGAGTATAATACATAGTACGTACATTTATGGATATTGCATTGATTGCAAAACTAAAAAAAAATACGTTTAAAGTTTGTGAATTTTTCCGATTGCCTGATCTCGGCCTAATACTTTTGGCAGGCCAGTGTATAGTGAAATTGTTTCTCTGGCAGGGAAAGAATTTTACGGGGTTTGCCGATTATCGTTATTATACATGTATTGGGAAGTGTATTTTATCACTCGATTTTTGGGGGGGGGGGGGAGGTCAGTGCGAATATCAGGTTATAATATAAATAATATATCCCTAATATTTTATATGTCAGGGGAAGCGTCATAATCACCTGATAAAGACACTTCCCAGCGTTAAAGTGACTTGATATGCTTGCACACTAAGTAAAAAATGATCCAGAAAACGAAATTGGCGGATATGCTAAATATGACTTCTGATAAATTCGATTGGTCTGGTGGGACATTAAATACTGGTGTTTGATTATTAGTGGTATTGTTGTTATTAGAAGATGGAGGAGCGGGATAGCTTAATGTTGGCAGAACATTTCGTTGATTTGCCATCACAAGGACTTTCTTTCTTCGGCGCTTCTTAATTAAAAATTCTGATACTCCGAGCACCATAACGATGATTATTGACACAATAATTCCAATAATAATGATTTTCTTCTTTGACGATGGCGATGACGAGGCAACAAAATTTTCAGTCCATTTATAGTTTCCGTCGGAAAGATCAAGAATTTGTACTGGATACAAAGAACTGCCCGAGTATCTTAGTACACCTATTTTGATTTTTAATTAACAAATTAATTTTTATCGTAAATTGAGATGATATGAATCAAATAATCGTTTACCAAAAGCAACAATCATATAATTCTGATGAACAGTAGCAGTATGATATCTCCGTGTGCTGTATTTGTCGGGTGCATTTTGTGAATAAGGCTGATCCCACGAGTAATCTCGAGTATCCAAAACCAATAAGCCCAAATCCGATGTTAGCACTGAAGGTGAGGTGTCTCCTCCATATATAATAATACTATAACCATTTGGCGCTTGTTATATAAATTTATTATTTTTAGTTTTCTATTATAAGATAAGTAATGATTTTGTTAGGAATACCAACCTAAAACAGCAGAGTGACCATATCTATTTGCTAGCTCCGTATGATTTCTTGCAGTCTAGCAATGAAGTAATTCTTTAATAAAAAATATATATCGATATGCACAATTTATAAGCATATGTTAACAAAACAAACCAACCATCAAACTCCAAGGTGATCGAGTATTATATGTATCATAAATCAAAATCTGTCATTATTTAATCAATATAATATTTTAGTTTAATAATTATTTTATTTCGTCAACTACTTAAATTAAATACCTCATTAATATTAGCATCGCCACCATGATTTGTATATATTCCACCAATATAAACGATTTTTCCATTTGGTAATAACGTTGCAGTGTACCCATCTCTAGCATCCGGTGCATTTGATGGCTTATTGTAACTCCATGTTGATGAGTTTGTATCGAATATATACATTGTGTTATCATGTGTGCTTGGATTCGAATATGTGTCTGCACTGTCTCCACCCCATAAATAAATTTTTCCAAGGCTATCAACCACAGAGGAAATATACGAACGAGGAACAGGAGGTAATTGTCCATGCGGTTTAATCTTAGAATATGTATATGGCGTATTGCTTAAATCAACTTGGAACATTTCACTATTGATAGTATCTGTTGTATCGGTTGTCTATTCAAAGGAAAGTATACATTAAATATTTAAAATCAGTAAAACATTGCCAATAAATTTGATAAGAATCGAAGAATTGAATCCTAACATAGAATATTCCACCATATATATAAACGAACGGTTTATTATCTTTCACTACTAAGTTTGTAGTCGCATTTCGTAGTGTTGATAAATCCATCAAACCATCAGCTTTAGCGAATGCTGGATCTTTATTATTCCAATCCACAGTCAAATCCAAATAAAAAAGACTGCCATTCAAAACTTGACCACCAAAAAAGTAAATTTTCTCTCCAAGTAAGAAAGCAGAGTGGGAGATTAAGCTTTGACTTGGTGTATAATATGCAAATACATGTAAATGCCAAATTTTTAAAGCGAGGCATAATGTTACAATTTTGTGACTTTGATTTAAGAATTGCATTTTTACTAAAAAAAAAAAAGAAAGAATTTTCCCGTAAGAAAATTCTCACATAATATTTCTGTAAAAATGTATGGGAATATACATGTACATGTACGTACGTAGTCAACTTTCGATATACCGAACCGACGTGCAGATCCTATTGTAAAAATATAAATTTAATAGAATCTGCTGTCCTACATTTCATACATTTGCACATACGTATACGTAAATGTATCAACGTTAAATGTACGTACGTACATGAACATGTATATCGATATGTCTATAAAAAGTGACATTATTGAAATTTACAGACGTATTTTTCTTGTAGAGTTCATTATATTTTTGTATGGCTACTACATGTACGTACATACATAGCCATTGTCATCATCCGAAATACATGTTCGTACAAAACTTTGATTACGTCTGACACATGTATAATGACAATGACTATCGCTATTTCCTAATTTGGCCGATTATTATTAGAATCTTCTGATCGGTTTGGACCGCATTATAGGTCCAAATGTTTTATCGCCCTTGTTTATTTTTATCTTGTATTCTCTTGCATTCTCTCTTAAACAATTCTTTTATTTTTATCCTGCATTCTCTCTTCGATAAGGTTTTTAACAATATCCCGTGTTTTCTCCAAATCGTATTTTCTTTATTCGGTTTTTTTGTTTAATCTTTGACCATAGTTATATAGAAAAGCGATACTACTATGTAAACTCCAATAAAATATATAAGAAAGGCCTACGGGTCTCAATAAAAAGAATAGAATTGTTGCGTACAATTATTCTCCAAATAAAATGAGACTTGTAAAATCCCCTCGTGATAATTGACTGACTGTTAGGACCTTGATCCAGAAAAGGCATTTTAAAGAAGACCGACGACGGTAATCGATCTTGATAAAGACGCGTTATAGTTAACAGAAAACCTAGTTAGACTTTAATAAATCTACCAAAATCCAACGTGAAAGACGATATCGGCACAGGCAATACATGTACTCCAAAAACCATTTACACAAATCAAATGTCAATATTATAAGTGCTGCGATGAATGTTCAGATCACAATACTCACAATTGCAGTAAGTGTACTCCTTGTCAAAATAATAAAGGCTGCGATGGATGTTTACTATATCACCAACGAATTTATAAAGTTGAATAGTCTAGCGAAAATAATGATACGACTGTCTAATAACTTGAATGAATCCCTTTCGAAAGATTTACCAATGTTGAATATCTCTCGGAAGGTTTTGGTCAATTTATAAAACAACCTGCCTGGTTGGAATAACTAAAAATCCAGCTGGATTACTGTAAGAATTCAATGCATAATGAGGAATTTGTGCATCGTGACGTTCACCCCGGAAATATATGCATACTAGTGCTCAAATTGCTGATTTTGGACCTACCAAACCGGCAAATATAGAAAAATTTGATCAAAACATTTGCGGAGTACAGTCAAATCTCGATGCATGTACATGTATAACGAAACCTGATATAACGAAATCCTTGATATAACGATAACGAAAGAAAAAAGACTTTTTTTGTTTTAAAAGAAGTTTCATAAGGAAACTCGATATAACGAAAAAATTTCCAGCTCAAGAGGTTCGTTATATCAAGGTTTGACTGTACTTCCATATATGGGTCCAGAGATAAGCAATACCCTAAAGTTGCAGATATTTATAATTTTGTGAGGTTGCTACAGGTGAATGACCATTTAGTGAACGAAGTCATGATACACACCTTGTATGCAACATCTATGATGGAGTACGACCTACGATATCATATGGTGTTCCCGGATGGTGCAAATTTATTATGAAAAAATGTTGTAATTCTATGTAATAATTTACACTATATGTAATTTCTGCTGTAATTTATCCTATAATTTGTGTAGCAAATTGCTTAATAATTTTTCTTGTAATATGAGCTCAAAAATATATAAAGACTAATGCTTAAAGATCAAATAAAGTGTTTCAAAATTCTAATTCTATAATTACCCTATTGTGTACAAATCGCTCTTGTAAAATTAACTTAACCCACTACGCTAGTTATAGAATTAGTTGTTTTAAGGGTTTACGGCAATTACGATTTGATCATTATTGTTAAAATCAGAAAAGGCATTGTTGAAAAAACCGTGTGATTAAAATTAAATAACCCAACGGCATAAATTACCATTAACCGTAGATATTGACACAAGACCTTAAAAAAAAGTACCGTAAAGCGCTCTTTAAAGTACCCGGTTATTTTACATTCACTTAAAATTAGGGGGTACATTACATGGGGGTACTATGGTCGGAGGAGATCGACAATCAAATTCTGAATTTTTATCAATCAATACATAAAAATGTAAAGTACCCAGATATTGTACATACATAATCTGCCAAAAAGCTGGGAAGGTACTTTAAACAGGGGGTACTTTAAAGAGCGCTTTACGGTAGTATTATGGTGCATAACATCTAAATTCATCAAACGATTGTATACTATAAATGGGGGGGACCGTTAAAGCCGTGTAGTGAATTAAGGCTTAAGTCAGCTCGGATAATCATAATTATCTGGATTGACTTAATGCACATGACCTATATCTGTAACGCATTCAATGATTGGCTGAATTCTGCATAACACCATCACTATCAAAACAAAAACAAATGTCTTTTGTTTTGTGGTTTGACCCAGCAAAATTCTGGC
>CAJVPL010001695.1:0-12357 GCA_910591945.1 Ambispora gerdemannii | reverse complement strand
AATTTAAATATTTTTCATTTAATTCTAATTTATCTTTTAGTTTTTAAAAACATAAAAAGTTTTTTCATGACTCAAAAGCTAGCCATTAATAAGATAATATTAAAGATAAAGATTCTATTTTAATAAATTTATACTTATAACATGACTTTTAACTAAAGATTATACTAAAGAGAGATTATTTACAATAACACTATCTTAAATACAGTTATCATATTACAATCTTATATGATTTGAAATAAGATTTGAACAGTCAATATACACTAACTTTTTTTTCTTTATATAATAAACATGTCTCACCTGTCTAAAAAAAGTGACAAGTAACTGCTGTATTGGAAGCCTGATGAATGAAAAAATGTCATTGGAAAAATGAGAATTTTTGGGATGTCGCTAAGCAATACACACATGCGAATTATGACTACACCTGGAAGGGTTGCAAAATACTGTTCCAAGATTGGATTCTGTGTCTTTGTCAACCATTCGGCGCTTCACCAGAAAAGCTTTTGGTTACATGAATATATATCATAAAGATCTAAAAGGAAAAGTTTTTGAATGAATATGCAGCGAAAAAGTATTAGTCACATTAAAGAATTCCAGACTGTATTTATGATATCGCCACTCTTGATATCAGCTATTTAGTTATTATACTTAGAGAATATTAAATTCAGTAATTCACAATAAATTGATACTCCATACTATTACAAATTAATCATTACAATTTAACATCGTATATGATGGTTTAGATCCAGCCAATCAGATCGCTTCTAGTATAATCACATGATCGTTCAGAAATTTTGAAACAAGGTTATATGATAATTTTCCTATTTTGAGAAATGCTCAAATGCTGCGAGTTTCAAGTATTTTTGATTTTTCTCTTTCGTATAGCTTTATAATTGACTCCTGTCAGTTCAATTCCAAATGCCGTTCATGTAACTTATGAGTGACTCAATAATTTTCAATCTTTGAAAAGAGTGAAATAAAGTATTTATTACGGATTAAGAACGTGTTATTGAACGTTGCTGCTGCTGCTGTTCTTTACGATTTGTTGTTAATCTAATTTAGACTTTTATTGAATAATTGTGTAATTTTGTATGAAGAGAATAATTAATCAAAGTTGAGCGCATAAACTATCTGAAGTGGTTTCGGCTATAGTTTCGGTTATAGTTTTGACTTTCGGAACTCTAACCTAAACTACTTGAAAAGGTTTCGGCGCCCATCTCTGTTAATTAATATTCTTTATGAATTATTTGTATAAAAAGAAAAAAAGTAGAGCTTCCGAGTAAAATAATTATTGAGACAATGGATGGGAGTTTTTCAGAAGTTGAGACATTAGTTTTACCTAATATTTCACGTAGTTATAGAACCGCATCGGCAATTCATATTCATCCAATAAACTTTAATTACATAAACACGCAAAAACAAACCAAAAAGGAAAATCAACATTTTATTTATAAAAAAAAATACGTAAATAATAATTAATTTAATTGAGATGAGTTTGTTATGTAATAACGAATTATTAAGAACCAAAACATTCAAATAAAGATAACAACTAAAGTTAATATACCGATACGAGTAACGGTAAATGCTGTACGAACTTGGAATTCCGCCAAAATTCCTTTTTAAAGGGATTTACACAAAAAAGGTCCCTGAAATAATGAAATCAGCATGCATAATTATCGATATGTCGTGCAGTGTTGTCGCTTGGACGTGAATCCAGCAATTTGATTGGTTGGGACAAGTGTCCTAACCAATCAAATTGCTGGATTCACGTCCAAGTGACAACACTGATGTCGTGTATGCAGGATTAATTTTAACTAAAAAGAAATGTTTAATAAATATTATATAATGTAAAAATACGACAGAGGAAATTGTGCCGGAAAAATCTTTGCACTCACTTTTTTTTGGTATGTTTACATGCTTTTGTTGTTTTGGGGAGTCAAAAATGTAATCACAGTTTTATGGAATACACGATGCAAGCGATGAAATATAATATATTTGGTGAATCAATGAAAATCACCAGCTTAACGCTATGAAAAGACAAATAGTTGCGTTTTGCGCTATCGATAATGTCACCGTATTTGCATCGAAGGTCGGAAATTGATCGGCGTCGGTCATGATCTTAAGGATTGGTTGGCCGGATTTGGCTTCACTACGTACATAACTTCAATTTCTTTGTGGTACAAGATTAAAAATTTGCATCAAACGTAACGGTAATTATTTATTACATAATTTTTAAGACAGCACCAAAATTAGTGAAAATCGACTAGAGCCTAGAACTTCGATTTTTTTATTTAACCAGCACTTCAATATTATCTCGTTGATATTTAACTAAACTCTTTTAATCAAGCTTCAAAACAGACATTCATTTATACATATTCCAAAATGGGAAATCAACATTCACAACAATCAAGACAATCAAAACGACGACGCTTTAAAACAACTTCCAGTATAAGTTCTAATGAATATTCGCCAAGTCCAACAACTTCGAATTTTCGTTACGAGGGCGGCCGGAAATTTCATCGAGGTATTGCTACTTTACTCCCAACTGACGAACCTGAAGCGATACGAAACGAAAAACAACAAATCGCGGCAAAACTTATGTGGCAAGGGAATTTCTCTTCGCCAATTGGAGAACATTTAAAAGCTGGAGGGTTACAAATACTGGATCTTGGGTAAGCATCTATCAAGTCTTTTATCTTGTAATCATAATAACTTATACCGGACTCTAACTCGAATAATCATGTTAGATGTGGTCCAGGAACATGGATAATCGATATGGCCAAAACATATCCATTATGCTCATTCACAGGTGTCGATATTGCTCCACTTCACCCCTCCACAGAACTACCAGAAAATGTTGAATTCATACAAGCCAATCTGCTTGACGGTCTGTCAATTGAAAATAGCAGATTCGATTTTGTGGTCACGCATTTTTTGAGTTTACCAATACCACAATGGAAATTAATAATCAAAGAAGCTGCTCGTGTTATGAAACCTGGAGCATGGCTTGAGTGGATGGGTCATAATCCAGCTTTAAGAAATCAAGGAGAAAACACGAAAAAATTAAGACAATCTGGTAAGTTGTTTAGACTGATGACTAAGAATTTTATATGTATTATAATATTTCTCGGTTTTTCAATAGTATTGGCAGCATCAAAAGCACGAGGTGTAGATCCGTGGGTAATAACCGAATTTCCAAGAATGTTGGATAATTCAGGAATCTTTGTAAATATACGAAATGGAAAACAATCAGCTATATATGGTTCTGCTGGTGGAAAATGTGGTGAACTGGTAACCATTTTATTAGCATTCATGAGTTCATTCTATCTTATACTATTTTGACTAATTAATTACATTTTATTGACTCAGTGTGCAGAGGTCTCTATTAGTGCATACCAAGCTATGAAAAAAACAACTTTGGAATTTACGAGTCTCACGCCTCAAGAATATGACCTGCTACTCAATAATGTACGCGAAGAGTTTGAGCAATATCAAACGATGATAGAAATACATCGGTTTTGTGCACAAAAAATTGTGATTGATAGCGAATAAATTGATGATAAAGAATGTGGGGAAAAAAACTTTAAAGAATTCCATTCGAAAAATGTAATACCCTAAATACACATACGATAATCGTTATATGAATTTTGTAAATAAGGACATCCTGTCCATAATATTTCTAGGTATAATTAATAATTAGAACGTTCCTATTGTAAAACCAAATTTATTTAAGCACATACACAATTGCAATAATATAACATATATACTCTTTTTGACTTTGATACAAGTAGTATTATAGATTGCAAGCAACTTTGAGATTTTAATGTGTTTATTCGAAAATAACATTCATTTCTATGTCATTAGTGTGCCATAGTGCATACTATAATTAGTATTTCCCATTACACGTATCTTTCACTCGTCATTGTCATTAAGATCAATCAAAAATCAATTCGATTTGGCAGTAATACCGACTTTCGTACATGTATTTTCATCGAATCCCGTGATTACATATACATGTACATTTGATTACATGTACATGTATAAATGATGACAAGTGATTACAAGTGATTACAAGTGATTACAAGTAATTACAAGTGATTACAATTGATTACAAGTGATTACAAAATCAATTATTTGTATTCATTTGTCATTACGTATTCTGAACTAATGACAATTAACCAAAATAGTCTGACAATGAAATATCGCGATTTCTAAAGTATAAAACCTTAAATGTCACATGTCATAAAATCCGATGAAATCTGATGAAAATCGAATTAAAAATGGAAAATAAAAAATTTATCCAGTAACTTTTGAACACGATATTTCACGATTCACTGATCCAATCCGAACAAAAAATACACCATTTGATTCATCAAGGCTTAACAAATCGAATAGTATATTATTGTTTGAATTAGACCTGTAAATTATGAGATATCATGTTCCAAAGCTACTGAACAAATTTTCTAAAAAATGAATTTTTGTGGACTTTGGTCTGGTGGATCATGAGATATCATGCTTTAAATTAAGTGTTTAAAATTAAAATAAGTTTTTTTTAAAAAATTAGCAACTTTGAAACATGATATCTTAAAAATTACCAGATCATTTTATTATTGAATTTATTAAAACTAAGTAAATTTAATGATAATATATTTGAAAATACAATTCACTCTCGTTATAGTGAAGACATCGGGACAAGAAAAAAAAATCTTCACTGTAGCTTATATCGAGAGAATAATATATAACTTCACTATATCAAGCGAAAGTTTAATAGTAATCCTGAAAAAATTCTTTATTATAACGAGAGATTCGCTATATCGAGAGTGAGTGTGATGTATTTGAACAAAAAAAATTAAAAAATTAATTCAATAATTTTGAAATATGATACCTTGTAATTTATAGATTCAATTCAAATAAAAATATCACTATTTAATTTATCGAATCTAGAGACTTTACCAAAAAAAAAATACTAAACTTTTGCAAATTTGGAAAATCTGATTCTTAATAAATAATTGGTATTACTAATAATCATTATCAAATAAAATATTATAATATTCTAGTTACAATAAAAAAAATTATTATTATAAATATGGTGCATAACATCTAAAGTTATCAAATATTTTTGTTTTATAAAATGTATAAACATCTTTACTAAGAAGTAAATATAAAATTTAATCTGTGAATATGCTCAGAAATGGCCTATTCTACCATATTCATGGATTAAATTTTGCATTTAGTTCTTTGTAAAGATGTTTATACATTTTGTAAAATACAAACGTTTGATAACTCTAGATGTTATGCACCATATATTCTTTAATTATAATAAATAAAATTTCAGTTAGAATTAGATTTAAATTTTTATTAAAGCACAAAAATAGATTTATAAACAAAATTTTAAAATACAAGTTATTTTTCAAAAATAAGCATCTGTTTTGTTTATTTGCATTATATATTAATTTTGTAATTTAATTTGTATATAATTTTAGGAAGTATATCAAATAATCTATATTAGAATTAGAATTATATAATAGTTACTTTTTTTAGAGTATTATACTATTTTATCTAATAATTATTAGTAAAAATAATCATTAAAGATCAAATTTTTTGAATTTGCAAAAATATAATATTTTTTAATAAAACTAAATTAAATTATATATTTTTTATTTGAATTAAAATTATAAATTATAAAATATTATATTTATTATTTTTTTATTTTTAATAAATTTTAATTTAATTTTAATTCAAAAATTTTATAATTAAATTTATGATTTTCTAAAATTAAAAAAATCGAATTTTTATTTGATTATTTTTTAAAAAGTAAATATATATATTAAGTTATAATAAATTACCATGTATATAAAAATTTTGATAGTAAAATCTAGTAAAAATTGAAATTTTTACTTTGTAAAAAAGTTTTTATTTTAATTAATAAATATTTTTTGTTTTTATATTCAAATAAAGCTAAGAAATTATATTTTAATATATATTTTTTGTAGATTTTATTTCATGAAATTCTTCTAATTATAAAATATCTGCAAAATTTTTTATAATTAAAATTTAAACTTAATTACAAAAATATATATTAAAATATAAATTCTTAATCTGTTTATAATTATATTTATTTATAATTATATTTTTTTATAACTAATTTTACTTTTCTGAAATTTTAATTAAAAAAAATTTTTATATAATTATATTTTTTTTATAATTACTATTATTATTAAATAATTTTTATAATATATATTATTACTATTTTTATAGTAATAGGCAAGTATTAACTAATTATAGTAATTAATTAAGAATTTATATTGTATATAAGAGTAATGTTACGATCCAGACTCCTGATAGATATAATCGTAACATAAGTATTCAATCAACGTCTAATAATGGTAATTTTACGGTTACTCAATCTTGTCGTAGTTAGTATACTTCAGGATCATCACGCAATGCATTTTCTTCTATTTTATAGATAGGCTCTCACTATTACTAATAGATGTTGTATACTTAATGTGGGACAGTCCTATAGTAATACAGTACTGATATTCTATAGCAACTTTGGCAGTTGTCCAATAGTGTGCAATAAATGCAAGTATTTTAATAAGTTATTATTTAATCAATTAAGTGTACAAATTTCATTAACAATAAACAAGGACAGTTTATTGACTAGCTAGATTTTTGTATTGATCAATTGATGCCTTTTGGTTTATCCAAAAGATCCTTTATTTATATAAAATAATTTATGGCTAAGTTATTACAATGTGAGATATGTTATACATGATAGATAAATATAATATAGCGAATAATGTTGATATGACTGAGAATTCTGCTATCTCTGCTATTTCTACTGTCTCTACAATCTATGTTTAGTCACATGATTAAAACTAAGAAATTAAGGAATTAAGGATAATTCTGGACCGTAACAATGGTGACGACATTGGCGACGGCAATGACGACAAAGAAAATATCAAAGAAAAAGAAAGTATAAATGAAGACCAAGATGACATCTTGTTCTAACTCTTTCTCACTCTTAGTGATGAGAGAAATGACTGATGTTGGTGGTCTAAAAACCAGCGAGAAAGAAATCACTATTGCGAAGAACGAAAAAATAGCGAAACAGCATTTCTCCAAGAGAAACGTGAAATTCCTGAAATCACCGCAACACCATGCCAAAACAACATAGAATATAGAAGCAGCAATACTCACCAACATAGAAAAGGCAAAGGAAAAGTAATAAACTTGCCAGATTCATCTAGAGGTTTGCAAATTCCAAGAAAACAATGGTGAAACTGCGATACTTCGCCGAACGAAATACGTGAAGCGCAAGTGCACTTCCCCTACAAAAAATGGAATGAAAACAAGAATAGAAGTGGTTGTTCACTCAAGAACAATAGAATGAAAGCCAATATAGAAAATGCACAGCCCTTACAATAAAGAATTGGCAACAATATAGAAGAAAGTAGAAAAAGAGAAAATGAATTCTACCTGGTCAATCAAAATGTAAACTCCTGGTACAATGATGACATCATACAGATCGTGCAATTAAATACAATTGTATGGTGGCTTGGCATGATTACCAGCTCACTGTATGACAGCTTAGAAATTATGAGGCCACAACAATTTGGTCTCACAAGAAAATTTGTAGATCTGAATTACTTGTACAAAAAATTAGCCCCTTAAAAATTTCCTTATTAGATAATTTTTAATGTTGAGTGAAATATTAAAGATTTCTTTTTCTCTTTTACTCTAGAATTTTTTTGCTGAAAAGATCTTTTTTAATTTTTATATATATACCCCTCTTAAAAACTGTAGATAGCAAACAAGACAAGAACAATTGCAAGCAAGCAATAAAAAAATAAAAATAATAATAATAACAATAAAAATAACAATCACTTTAATTTTTTATTACATTCATTTATTACCCATAAATTATCTAACATGTCGCAACTTTACATACTCCTTATTGATGAACAAATCCCAGGAGAGATTCTACAATTGACTGATAATCTATTCACCAAAATCTCATACCTTTACCCTGGCTTGAAAGTTAAAATAGATGAAAATGGATACAATTTCTCAACCAAAGTAAATATGGATGTTCTTACACAATGTCTAGCAGAAGTTGGAGTCATACCAGAACCTAGTGAAATCCCTGGAGACAGTCTAATGCTCCTGGAGAAATCAATAATTGATGAATTGAAGGAAGCTAGAGATGGAAGAAGATCAGAAGCTCCACCAATTCATCCATCAGAAGAAGCGTCATTATCAGCTTATTATAATGACTTAGCTAATAACAAGTATACTATCGCTTTAGTAATGTTTAAGATTGGAAGGAACATTTCCTTAATGACCCTTGGCAAATCTCAAAGAATTCAGAATTCAGAGACGCAAAGACTATTTAAAAAGAATGTTTCCACAATCAACTTCAAATCCAGAGGATTAATGACAATAAGACTCTATCAGTACTTCCAAGATGATAAACAGTTGCTACAATATGATAGAGTAGACAAAATATTCAAACCTGGTAATGTTGGAAAAATAGATCAAAAAACAAGTGATAACTTAAAAAAAATATATACCAAATTTATTAGATAATTTTTAATTTTTTTTTATGATTTAATTTTTATTTTTATTTTATAAATTTATTTTTATTTTGTATTTCTTCGACAGAGTTCAGGAATTATGTGAAGGAATATGTTATAGTTTATTTTGTTAGTTATATATTATTGAACAATTTTTATATTTATTTTTATTGAACATTTCGTATAATATATTTTATTGGACAATATTTATTTTTATTTTTACTGGTTAGTTATTTTTAGGCTTATTATTTATATGTACTGTGCATCAATGTGATAAATATATTAAATCTTCGATATTTTGAACTGTTGATCATTAGAGATATCGAACTGTTGATATTTTAAAGCATTGATCTTTAGAACTGTAGAGATTTTGCTTGTTTAGTGTTATAGATATTTAGAGATCTTTGTAACAATCAATTTTATATATAAGTAGCACTCCACTTGATAGCAAAGTTATTAATTAGATCATATCTTACCATACAAGTTATTAGTTAACAAGTTCTTAATAACGAATTCACTTATCACATATCTTATAATTACCCTTTGATTTTTAGTATAGTTTTGATTATAGGCTTGGTATAGTCTATGTAATATTGTTATTCTTGTATTATATATTTGTATAGTTTATGTGCAGAGCACCGACAGAGGCAGCAATAGTGAAAAGTATAGTAATAAAGAAGCTTTGTTAATAAAAACTATCTTGAACCCATCATAATTATAACATATAACTTTCTTAATAATAAACTTAACTTGATCCACTATCTTCTCTTATAACTTTAAGAAGAGACCCGTTAAAGACCTTCTGCTATATAAATACTGTTAAAAGAACTGGAATAACAGTATGTTGACAAATACTACACGAGGGCTTATCACCTAACAGAAGGACATCGAGCAATAGCCTGCGACGAATGCATCAGAGAAAAATGGTTAAACTTACCTGCTTGCGAAGTGTGCGAGATCTGAAGGAAAGCCTGAGAAATATTCATCATCGGATCCTATGAGAAAAAGTATTTTTGTGATTACTTGCACCAGTGTATCTACCAGTTCAACCGAGGAGGTTGGCAACGGAACAGTGGAACTATCAGAAAGCTCCGCGAACGAGAACTTCTGTTTGAAACCTACAATTAATGCAACGAGATTGAAAAGGCAATCCTATCACGATATATTAGGGAGGATGATGTAGAAGCTGAGTTGGGAATAGATTACTTTGGAAGTGAAGAAGCAACGGCTGCAGAAATTTTTCAATCTATTTATCAGCAGATCACGCCAGAGAGAAGACTCCAATTAGCTCGGTTGGAATACATTAATGTAAAGTTGTGCAGGGAATGCTATATATCTTGCAATTCAGAATATTGTAATAATTGTACACCGCCCATACCCGAAGAATCGACGAAAACCTTGGTAAAAGAGAAAGGTAAAGAGAAAATGATCGAACCAGTGGAGACCAACGGACAGGAGGAACTGGATATGCCAGAAGATCATCCATTGGCAGGGATTAAGATACCCGAGATCACTGAAATATTCGTGAAAATGTATGAATATTTCTAAAAATTAAACAACGAGATGAATAATAAAGTTACAAAAATAACGAGTTTTGACGAGAAATTCCAAATTCACAACGAGATCGTGGAAGGAGAACCAATCAAGGAGGACAATACGAAAGAAAAAGTAATGAACTACTGGGTTAAAATATACAATGACAAAGGAAAAGGAAAGCAACCTACCCGCGCTCATCCAACTGATGCCAGATTCGACCTTTATTACCCAGAACAAATAGAATTAACTTTGAAGCCTTGCCAGACCATAGTAATCGATCTTTGCATCGCATTGGAAGTGCCAGAAGGAACAGTGTGCCAACTGATGACCCATTCTTCCTTGGCCAAGAAAGAAATTGAAGTAAAAGGAGAAATCATCGACACTGGATATACTGGTAACGTTGGGATAATCCTAGCCAATACTTCCGAACAAACCTATACTATAAAACCAAATGACCGAATCGCCCAGGCAATCTTCCTTCAGCTGGCGCCAATTGAAGAATTGCAGCAAGTAACTAGTCGAATAGATCTTAGGCAGAGTACCCGAGGAACTAGTGTTTCAGCTCGACCGATCAACAAGTTCTGGAAGCATACTTCCTGAAGAAATATTACTGGTTAAACAACGAACAATAACCACGGATCAAAGAGAATAATTAAATAATTTATTGGATCAATTCCAAGACCTTTTCACTACCGACCTTAACCAACTCAAGGGAATCAATTTTGTTCAGCATGTCATTAAAACAGAAGGTGCTGCTCCCTTATGCCAACGAATGTATCGAACGACAATTCCTGATCAGGAATTTATTCATGAAGAAATTCGAAGAATGCTTGATGCTGGGATAATACAACAGTCAAACAGTCCTTGGGTCTCGCCTATTGTGGTAGTGTCTAATAAGAATGGAAAGAAGCAATTATGTATTGATTATCAAAAAATAAACACAATAACTCAAAAAGATGCCTATCCTTTACCTCGAATTGACGAAATGCTCGATAATCCAAGTGGTTCTCCTCGATGGATCTCTCATCTGGATATTGGCAGATCCCCATGGAAGAATCAAGCAAAGAAAAGACTGCCTTTATTTCTCGCGAAGGACTATTTGAGTTTAATGTTATGCCCTTCGGATTGTGTAATACCCCAGTTACCTTTCAATGGGCAATGGACAACATGTTAGCAGAGTACAACTGGAAATACGTCATGGTCTACATCGATGATATTAATGTGTACTCTCAGACTTTCAAAGACCATTTGGAGCACCTATATAAAATCCTCCAACGAATTAGGACTGCTGGACTAATAAAGAAAAATGCAACTTTGTGAGGAGTGAGTTACCTTTCCTTGAACATATCATCAATGAAGACGGAATATCTCCAGACCCAGCTACGGTTGACAAAGTAAAGAATTTTCTCCAGCCGCATACGGTTAAACAACTTCGATCCTTCTTAGGACTTGCCGGATACTATAGAAAATTCGTAAAGGGATTCTCTCAGGTAGCCGCTCCCTTATTTAAACTATTGAAAAATGATATTACCTTTATTTGAACTTTAGCGCAAGAACAAGCCTTCAAGGAATTAAAGCAACGACTTACCTCGGCACTGATATTGATCTACTCCGATTTCACCAAGAAGTTTTATTTGTATACAGACGCATCTGATGTTGGATTAGGTGCTGTATTAGCCCAAAAAGATAATAGCGGAAGAGAACGAGTTGTATCTTACGCAAGTATCTCCCTAAAACCAGCCGAGAAACAGTATAGCACCACCGAAAAGGAAGCTTTGGCTGTCGTCTGGGCCGTACGACAATTTCGTCATTATCTCATAGGACCCCTCTTCGAGATCATAACTGATCACAATGCCCTCCGGTGGTTATTCCATAAACAAAGCAACCCTGGACCCGTGTTTCACGATGAATAATGGACATGATGGAGTATACCTTCATCGTGACCTACTGAGCAGGAAAAATGAACCAGAACGCGAATACCCTATCCTGACTTGATCAACAATAACAATGCCTACACAAGAAAAAGGGGGGAGAATCATAATAATAATTAGACGATTAGAAGAAACTTAAATAAAAATAGGACACTTAGAAAGAAATTAACAGTAGTAATAATAATAGTAAAAAAAAAACAATCAATAATAATAAACGATAAAATGGAACTGGAACAATATAATACAGTACAAATCATAAGTAACCGACCCCCCTTAACTTGGCATAGAGGTAAAATAAATTAAAAATTTTTATTTTA
>CAJVPL010001694.1:0-12362 GCA_910591945.1 Ambispora gerdemannii | reverse complement strand
GAGTAGGATGTGAGCTCGATGCCGTAAGGAATCGAGGTGATATTGAAGCCATATAGAGGGTGGGTAATGTATTAGTTGTATATAAAGCAGAAATGAAATAAATCGAAAATTTCATTTTTAAAAAAATCGGGCGATACTTTTTTGGGTACTGTACATGTATCGGTATTTACAAAATTTCGTTTAAAGAAAATAAATCAGATACAGCGATAATGATAGATTTACCTTGAATATATTTCTTATAACCTTTAAATTATATGGTATTATTGTTAATTGTATTTTATATGCATATATATGTATATATATGTTGTATTTTATTTATATTTTGTATGAAAAAGAAAGTAGAATTGTTAATTTTTATTTATTGTATTTTATATATATATATATATATATATATATTGTATGAAAAAGAAAGTAGAATACGTTGTACTTTATAAAAAATATTCACAGTAATAAAATTCGATCAAAATTTGTATTTTGGAATTTACATTTCAATAATTTAACATCTCAAATAAGTTATATGTTTAATTTTGTCCAAACCAATTATTTACCCATCAATAATAAGTTTGCTTTTGTATTATTTATAAACTTTTATTTTCAAAATTTGTATAAATTTTAAAAGAACTCTTTCAGTGTTTAACGAAGTTATTCTTAAGTTTTTTTTTAATGTAAATTAACTTCAAAAAGTTTATAAGTATTGTAATAAACTTTTTATTTGAAATTTTTCTAAATATAGGAAAGAATAAAATTGGTATCAAAATTCTATTTTATATATTTATTCAAGTACTTTTATTTAATAAACAAAATTTAATCAAACAAATACTTGTATTTTTTTATAATATTAAATTTTTAGTATATTCATATATTTCATTATATTTTGCATTTAATTTTTGATTTAATTTTTATATTATACATTTAATTTTTTATATTATAGAAAAATGGTTGTATTTTAGGATTTAAAGTTATTTGATTAAAATTTGTATTCTGTAATGAAGGTTTAAATAGTTTCAACAAATTTTTATATGTAATAATTTAATAATTTATTTTTCAAATAAATTAAATATTTTATTTTAGAAAAGAATTTTGTCAAAAAAAAAAAGAATTTACAAGTATGTTTTTGATGAAATTCTTTAATTATTTTTAATATCAAAATCAACTTAAAAAAATTATCTATTATTTGTAAAAAACTTTTATTTATAAATTATTATTCTCTATATTGATGTTAAATATAGCATAAATTGGTATCAAAATTCTAGGATATGAACAATCAAATCAAAAAAATAAAATAATATACTTATAATTATACACATGTATTGGTATAAACACATTAATTTAATGTATTATTTAAATATTTTTATTATAAGCAAAATTGATCAAATAAATAACTTTATTTTTTGTCATATTGTATTTATATTTTGTATATAATTTTCAATATAATATTCATTATTTGTTTATGTTAAATAAAATATGATACAAATAGGTTTATTTTGTATTTTGTTGTTTAAATAAAATTTCATTTACAGTTCAAAATGTGTTAAATAAATCTTATCATATTTGGTGCTTTTTAAAAATCGTATTTGAATTACTTATTGTATATTACGATTTTATTAGAATATTCTATAGGTAATTGATTTTTATAATAATGACAACGAAGGACCTAGGCAACAAATTTAAGTTGGTCTAAAATTTTAATCAGAACTTTATGTGAATGAATTTTTATTAGTTTTTGAGAGAGATATATATAAGTATCAAATAACTTGTCAGTGTTTGATCAATTTTAATTGTAGTTTTTGGTGATGTCAAGAACCAATGACACACGATAAACGATAGTTATGTGCAATCAGGTCTCTTTATAAAAATCCCTTTTTATATTGATCTCAAGTCTTAATGAAACTTTTGGTGATGTCAAGAACCAGTGACACACGATAAACGATAGTTATAAGTGCAATCAGGTCTCTTTATAATAATCTTTTTTTATATTGATCTCAAAGGACGAAACTTTTGACGCCTTATAATTAGGTTTCACGTTCTTGATATATTGGTATAAATAACTCTAACTGTAGTAGACATCGGACAGAGTCCAGATTGTTCGGATAGTCTGAAATCAGGTGATCCTAACATTTTTTTTCGCCATGACTAGGGCACTTATATTATATGATTTGTTATTTGTTTTCCGTTCAGAATTTCGATAACGGAAAAGAATTTGAAAACATTTATTAGATCATTTTTGACAGCGAACGTAAAGTTGTATCGATAATAGAATTTTTTTTAGCAAGACACAACTATAGCAAAACGAAAGTAATTACCGAAGAAACAATATAGAACAAAACGGAACAGAACAAACAGAACGATTTAAGTGAAGAAATAAAAATGAAATTGTGGAGAGAGATTGATTAATCGAACGAAACGTTAAGAGAAATTGATACGTACATGAAAATCGAAAGAAAAGCTAAATTGATAAAAAATATAGAACGAAACATAAAAAATAAAGAACCATAACGTAAGAGTGGGATAGGTATTCGAAGGCTATTTACAAATTATATTATACAAATAAATATAAATACTTTTCTAGATGCTTTTTTATACAAGATATTTACAATGAAAATTCAAAAAATGGCATTAACCAAATGTTCTTTATTTTTGAATTTTGAGTGTCTTTGGAAGCTTGTTAAACAGTCTTAAAATTTGCGACCACTGAGTTTAATATTTTCGAATTCATGCTGAATTTTAAGCATTATAAAAAAAGGATGAAAGTAGAGCATGTGTATAGACACATTCATCCTGTCATATGAATTTGTTGTAGCAGTTGTAGTTCCAATAATTTGATTTTGTGAATTTTGATGAGTATAATTTTTTCGAAAATAATGTCTTTATATCTTTTTTTATTCGCGCCTATAACAATAGATAAAGCAACAAGTCAAAAGAAAATACATAGCGATCCGAAAAAATTCAATAAAACGCCACAAATATGCATTGTTAGAATTGTTATCGTTATCGTTATTAGAAAAATCAAGGTAATCCATACGTAATTGTCGTGGTCAATATACATGTATATTACTATTATATATGAGTTTTGTTAGTTATCGTTATTAGTGTTAGAAACAAATGCATTTGAAAATTTTTTTGCTATTTTGAGCAAGAGCTACATCTATTGTTTTTATTATGAACAAATGTATCGCATTTGCATATTATACTACTGCATAATCTAGTTATTTTGAATTCAAAATTTTGTTAATATTGATACAAGTTCAAGTCTTTTCCATTTTATTCTTATCAATTATCAACAGTCTTTGCAGTCTTGCATAATTTAATACCATATTATTATTTTGATTGTCTGAAAATGTAGTGCATAAATAAGATAATTAAAGTTCTCTTTTTACGATGGGACTTGTTTGTTTGTACATCATCGTCATATACCGATATTAAATCCCAAATTTAGCGCTAACTATAACCAAGAACATCATACAATTAAAGCATATTGTTGTTTTTAAAGTTTTCAAACATAAGCAAACACGCGAAAACGGACAAAGCAT
Source organism: Ambispora gerdemannii (assembly GCA_910591945.1). Taxonomy (NCBI): domain Eukaryota; kingdom Fungi; phylum Glomeromycota; class Glomeromycetes; order Archaeosporales; family Ambisporaceae; genus Ambispora; species Ambispora gerdemannii. Next base: position 8,832 of record CAJVPL010001694.1, on the reverse strand, counting down.
CGAAAGTTCTCAAATATCTATCATTCATGCATGTAAGAAAGCCACCTAGCATCATTATCGACGTTCATTGCATATTTATTAGACAAAAGACAGCCCACTTTCTATTATCGTATATAATATAGAGAAAAGAGTTGATTGTTTCTTCGACACGTTTTTTTTCGATGATTGTTGTTTGAATGCATGTCTTTTTTATAGAATTGCTAATTTATTCATTCACTCGATTATTTGTACTATTACTCTTAAATATGTTTATTAAATAATAGAAAAATCAGAATTCCCCCCGTTATCGTTAATTTTGTGATCATATAGCGTATTTGAAAGTACGTTTATGTAAACGAGTTTATTGAACTCAATTAGTTGAAGCTCGTTTTATAAAACGGGTCTAATCAGCTTCACACTCGCTCAAATAAATTAACATTCTAAAAGTAAAATGATTGTTTACTTCTTTTAGTCAATAATTTAGAGAAGTTTGACTTTCATTATTAAAGGATTTGATTGATCAAATAAAAGTGATACCTAAAATCGATTTAACGCTAACGCTAATGCTAGCGCTAACAGGTCATGCGTATCGGTATCAGATGATAATTTACCAAATACGTAAAATACATGTACACAACATCTTATCGTTATATATCGATATCGATATACCCAACTAATCAAAAATTGTTTGTCAGATGATTCAAATTGGAAGCATGCACATGTATAAATTGCCACAATTACCCACGATTTACATTCATTCACTTCGAAAAATTCAACGATATCGGTATTCCTTTCATAGCAAAATGGAGTCATCCGACACATTTAACTTTACAGAAATTCAAGGAGATCTTTTCACCGATCACCCACCTGGAGATTCGCTTGCACACTGTATTTCCGAGGATCTTCGTATGGGAAAAGGAATCGCTGATATCTTTAAAAAAAAATTTCGAGGTCTCCAAGAATTGAAAGAACAAAATAAAAAAGTTGGACAAGTCGCGTATCTTGAACGTGATGGTCGATATATATTTTACATTATCACCAAGGAAAAATATTTTCATAAACCATCTAAAGCGAATTTCGAGCGTGCATTAAATGACCTAAGAGTTGTGTGTGAGGAGATGGGAGTCAAGAATTTGAGTATTCCTAGAATTGGAACAGGCTTAGATAAGTTGCCGCTTGAATATGTGCATAATGTTATTGATGCGACTTTTCAGGGATCTGATATGAGAATCTTAATGTATTATTTGTGATTTCCTTTTTCTCTTTCAATTATATCGGATTTTTCTTTTGTTCCATTCTCCCTTTTCTATTGTATTATAATTAATAAATTTCAATGATATCAATTAATAATATAAAATTATCAATAACAATCTATTTCTAGAACAATAAAACTATTATACAGGCAGGTAAAAAGGGTAAAGTTTATTAAGTAAAATGATGTAATTTGAAATGCGTTAGTTTGTTACCCAAAGTTTTTTTTATGGAATTCTTCTATCCTCTTATTCCTTTCCCTATAAAAAAAGTAAGCACGTAAATTCCACGGAAATTGCAAGGAATAGTACGAAATGGCACAACATGGTACGTACAAGCACGGGAAACGCGACAACTTTGGTATACATAAACACGTTTCGGCGTGGTTTTTTAACACGGAAGTGGCACAAATTCAACAGTCCGTACTTACGCATGGGGTTCCGTGCTAAAAACCTACCAAAAACGAGTTTATGTATATGGAATCTGTCACGTTTCCCGTGCTTGTATGTACAATGCTTGTGATTCATTTCTTACCAAAGAAAAAGACTACGACTTAATAGTAAGAGTAAGAGGGAGTGGATTTCACAGTCAAGCCGAAGCTATTAGACTAACAATTTCCGTGGATTTTGCGTGCAATTAAAGACTTAATATTTAGTATAACAAACTTGGATATAAACAGGGCATGGTGGATCCGATCAACCCGGAAAACAAATCCGAAGCACGAACGTAAAAAATGAAAAATATGGAAACTGTATGCTTTAATCTATCTTGAAGCATTAATTAAAAACGTCGGGGAGGCAATTTTACATACATACTAGCTCTCCACTCTAACCTTAACCCTAACCATAATGCTAATAAATCAACTTTTAACACTGATAAACACGCATCACATGTTCACCAAGCTTTAGCGAGATTTACTAATTTCCCCAAGTTCTGATTGGATATAAGTAATTTCCATCGCTGATTGGTTGACTGCACACCGGGTCTTCTAAACCAACCAATAAAGATGCATAAATTTTTATCAACCCGGCAAAATAAATCCGACACAAGAAAATTAAAAAGGCGAATAATGTGAAAAATACGGAAAACGAATGGGTAAACCTGGCTTGAAGCACTAATAAAAAATGTCGGGAAGACAATTTTACATATAATTCTTCCTCCAGTTCTAACACTAACCTTAATCCTAACGCTAAACTAACCTTTAATATCCTCAACCAATCAGAACTTGGGGGATTAGTAAATTCCTATCGCTATAACGATAAACAATTATAGTAAATCCAACTTGATAAACTGAATTTTTCTGGTGGTAAACCTATTTTATAAATTAAAGTTGTAATATTACGATCGGTTATAATAAATAACAAAGAATTATGACAGTTAAACGTGTCGTAACATGCAAAAATGCATTATAACACGCAATACTAAACTTATATCTATTTAAGTTTCAATAACAATAATTACAATTGTTTGAAGTCACACTTCTTAAATTCTTTCATTTGTGAATTTACAACAAAAAACAGTAGAAAATTTCAAGTAAAAATTAAGATCAGAATTTTAAGTTTAGTCTCTGATATTGTTTCAGTAAATGAACCAGTAGCATTTGATACCGGATCATTGTAATATCTTTGTAAGAACAAGTATTGAACTTGTAAATTAATTAAGGACATATGCATTGTGTTTTTCCATATCTGACTGTGAAATATCTTCATGAATACGCTACTCAATCTGAAAAAGTTGCAATCCAGCTCTTGTCCATAAAAATACGTTGAAACAACCATAATTATCTTGCAAATTTACTAAAAATGTAAATAGCTGGAGTGAAATACAGTAAATAATTTGATTCCTTTTTAGAATTTATCGCTTTTATTCTGCTTCTTCTCTTAGAACGAGAATTTACAAACATAATATATAATTTATACATCTTATTTAAATCAAATTATTTATAAAATCATTGAAATATTAAATGGAACTGAGTTTGGAATTGGTATAATAGTTTGAGATTTCGATGTTAAGTATAAGTTTGTTATTGTATCTTTGCAACAAAAATAAAAGTTTTCTAAAAAAACTGTTTACAATTGACAGCTCCTGGATTTTTAATTTTAATCTAATAATAATATTTATTTTAAAATAGCAAAAACTAAAGGAGATTGTCCAAGCTGTTATAGAAAATAGATTAATGGTTAAAAATATGAAATTATGGACTATATGTACAAAGGAAGTTTTTCTCCATATCAATTTTATATTAAATCATAAAGAGGAGCATCAGCCAAATTCTTATGAAAATGTAATATTTATTATCAGATTATCCTGCTTGTAGCTCTCAAAAATAGCAAAATAGATAAGATTATTGAAGAAGCTCAACTTGAAATTTATAGATTTAGTACATTTCTTGCGTGGATTACTTATGAAGAATTTAGTAAATATTATTATTTGCTAAAGAAGGTTTTGTAGTATATTCTTGAGTGAATTGCTATAAAGAATTTAGGAAAATAGAATTAATTACAAAAGAAGGTTTTGGAATTTAGGATACATGTATAATTAATCTCAATAAGAAGCAAAGAAAATTAGTTTGAGTGGGACCAAGTTCTGTTGCACTAAAAATTTTATTTATAATTCAAATACTGACTTTGAATTAATTTAGTTTGATTTTAAATACAGAGATCCCGAAGCTAAAAACTATAATATAGTCTTCTTTATGAAGATCGTTTGCTCCGGGTACGTATTTATTTTATCACCGGGTACTTTAGTAATAGAACTGCCACGTAATGATATGTGAACTTTTCAAGGTGAAATACCACGTGATGCTAATGTGAACTATAAGACACCATATGATTCGAATTTTCCTGATGACTCGTAGCGATTAACTGCCTTAAATTTCTGATTGAAATATCTATATTTCAAAAATTGACCGCATTATCTGAATAATGAATGAATTAAACGTTTAAACAGATTGATAATTGATCGCTAATGAAAAATGATTATGCATACAAATTTCGGAATAAGATAGTAACAGCAGAGAAGTATTATTATGTTAAAGCGAATCGTGTGTAAAGTAAACTTGGTAAGCTAAATCTTGATTGTTATCCCAATAAGCGAATTAATTCAACGTGTTTCTCTCATAATTTACGTATTATTGTCGATCAATTACATGTACTCGAAGAAACAACAAACACTTTTTTCTCTATATTATCATGCAGTAAGCGTCGATTTTTGTACATGTATAATGATGCTGACGATTTGCCTTCATGCATGATCAATAGCGATAGATTCAGGATCCGATTTTCGGGTATTTTTTCATATGATAGTTTTTGTTTTGACATGTTTGTTTATTTTGAAAGCAATAATATGCTTTTGCAATTCTACTTTATTTGGTACCGATACATGTATTAACTAAAGGTACGACAAAAAAAAAGCATTCGTAAAGTACAATTTCGAAAGTTATACAAGACAATTGAAAAGTTTTCGATGCTTAATAATGATCTACTATAATTGAAGAATTTAATAAGAAAATCAGGAAGACTTTTCTGTATTTAACTATTACATTATTAGATAATAACATAACATGTACTTTAATAAAATATATACATCAATGCTACTTTAGCTTACCTACATTTATTCAATTTTAGCCCTTTACAAAAATTTTTTTCAGTGCATTTGTTTCTAATAATTAACAATTAATAAACTAGTAAGAATCAACACTTATTGAAAGAATCCAAACGTGGAAACAAGGACAACGTTTAATGAATTGTTAATATTTTTTATTGTCCATATATTTTTCCATAATATTAATTGTATCGAGCATGAGGTTGACCCCTATATATCTATCTATTTATCAATAATAATTATAATAATGTATTATTAATGACGTTATTATTGAATTTTTTCGGACGTGTTTATTTTCTATTACGTCAATGAGTATAAGAAATTTGTTTTTCAAATCAATCGTGAAGATAAAGAGCATATCAGCACACATTCAGAATATTATGTATTATAATCATGTTTGAATTGATGTGAAGAAAAGATATAAAAAAGAGAATTTGTCTCGAAAGAATGCTTCGTGGCAAATATCAAATTATGACTACTATAACCACGACAAAAAATTTATACTTTGAATTAAACTCAACTCACTCATACTCTCTTGACTCTACATTCATTCCTTTATTTATAGCGCTGATATTATATATACCATATCTTTTGCATCATAAATACATACTCAATATCAATGTAATTCTAAAATTAGTGTCAGCAATTATGCCGAATCGGTCAAAAGGAAGAGTGCGTGACAAGTTCCTTCAACAATTCAAAAATGCTGAGAATTAATTGAAACTCTCGAATTCCAAAACTACGAACAATTGGTTAATTTACTTTTCAATTTTTAATGTAAATACATGTACACATGTTTGTATAAATTGTAAAATTATAAATTGTAAAATTATATATTGTACATATAATTGTAATTATCTTTTTAAAATTATTTTCTTAGTTAAACTCGCTACTTTCAGAACAATTAATCTTAGTTTATCCTGGTACTTTTCTGATCTTTAGTTTCGTATCTGTTCTGTTTTGCTTATTCCTTTCGAGTTTTTTCACATTTGTTGTTTGTTTCTTTCGATCGTCATCTTTTTCCACATACGTATTCGTCTCTATTTTTCGTTGCTTCTTCTTTTGTACACGTAGTTCTGTTCCGTTTGTTCTATTTCATTTTTATTCGAACAATTCTTTCGATAAGTTTACGTTTTCGTAGTATTCGTGTATTCATTCTGTTATCAGGATATTATTTTTGCACTGGCTGTAAAATATAATAATAATAATGTTTCATTTTTTTTTTCACTCGCTAAAAGAACTTGAAATATAAATGGAAGACGCAGTGTAAAAAATTAATACTGTATAATGCATTTTCTTTTCGTCGGTGAAGAATCAACATCACATGAAACTGCAAGTTATACAGTAGCGACCATAAGTATCCGAATGTCCGGCATTGCCCAAATTATACTATAACGATCATCCAAATTTCCTGGGCGTTAAATGTACATATAATACGACACCTGATTGCTTGTACATTTATAGATCGGATGTTGCATGTTCATAACAATCAGTCATTTCATAACATACATCTCAATCTAATTCTTGACATTCAGTGATTCGATTTAAACAAAAATACGCTTTGTCTCGACTAGTTGAATCGAATGGTAGTATTTTTGTTTAAAACGGATCACTGGATGTCGAAATATTGCGTCTAAAAGTAACAAATTCGTTTTTTTTGACATTAACAAAAAATGAATTGGTCAACTTAGGACGTAAGATCTCAACGTCCAGACCCGATTCGAACAAAAATAATATATACCATTCGATTCATCTTGATTAGGTGAATCAAATGGTATTATTTTGTTCGAATCGGGTCACTGGACGTTGAGATCTTACGTCCTAAGTTGACCAATTCATTAATTTCTAATTAAAAATTGATTAACAAATGCGAATCTGTCACTTTATGAGGTAATACATGTATCTCCACATTCAGTGACCCAATTTGAGCGTAAATATACCATTTGATTCGCCTAGATCAGACAAATCGAATAGTAGTATTTTCGCTCAATCGGATCGCTAGACGTCGAGATATTATGTCCTAAAGTGACCGATTTATTGTATTTGGGGCATGAACATAAAATACCGAAATATAGAACCTCTAACAATCTACATATAAATATATAAACGATTACATTAAACGCCCAGAATCGTTATAGTATAAGTTTGGACAATGAAGGGTGGTCGGTCGGATACTTATGATCGCTACTGTAATTACATAATCTATTGTTATTCAAGAATTGTTATAATTAATGAATTAACAAAGTAACATCAAAAATAAAAAATTTATAATTTGATAAAAATAAATTATGATTATAAAAAATAGAAGATCCAATATCGATTCTTTTATATTTTTGTCACGTATTAACTTTTTAAACACATTACTGCACGTGCTGTATCTGGTTTTACGTTGCATCGCATTTTGGTTATCGTATTTGCTGTCATAGAGAATGTCTGTTCCAAGAGTATACTTGAACCTTGTATACTTATATAATAGGATGTCATACTTGCAAGAATTGGAAAATCTTCCTTAAAATGGCATCACCAATCTAACGGATCTGGGTCATAGTTGCAATGTATCGAGTAATTTCATCTTCAGCAGATATTTCTTTGGCAGTTTGCTCCATAAGAAGTGATTCAAAAAAATTGTTTGTTGTCTCAATTGTAAATTACAGGAATTATTGCATTTTGGCTTAGTGGTGTGTCATTTTTATAAAATATTATTAGCTTTGTAATGACAGTATAGCCTTATTACATTGATTAGTATCCACAAAAGTTTTAGTTTTGAACATGGATCTAATAAATCGCCAATTGTATTGAATCTTCTGATAACAGATTCAATCTTCTTTAAATTTAAAATGAATTGAAATTTGCTATCATACATTCTTCTAAATTAACATGATTTTGAATAAAAGAATCCAAATGATAAAGCAAATCAATAATAGTTAATCTTACATCACTTATTGTAAGATATAATACTTCAGTTGTAATAAAAATGGATTCAAGTTGTTGATTCATATTAATAATCTTTGACCAATTATCTTATTGTAATGCTAATAAGAGAATATCTAGAATATTGTGTATATGATGAATTTTTTTAACAATAAATAAGTACTGTTTTATCAAGTCTCAATATTTAAATTAGATTTTATTTCAGCAATATCTTCAAGTTTGTATCTTGTTATATAACTTTGTTTATTGATATATTTTTATTACTAATTGCAATTTATATTGTATATAGCAATATTAAATATATGCACTGAGCAATGTTTGATATATAACTTTAATATTTTCTTTAAGTTTCCAAGCTATAGCTATCATAGATACTCATTATCTATTGTAATTTCTAATAACTTTTCAGTAATTTTAATTTTTTTTATAAAAAATTGCATTATTTTAAATTAATTCAAATATATATTGATAAATAAATTTGTTAATAAATTACAAAAGCTGTATTTTACTTAATTAACTAACTAAATTAATTATTAACAAATTATATAATTTGTCAATATATATTTTCAGACTGAGAAACAATAATCATAAATTTATTTACTTATATCTGCTTGGTTATCTTTTTCTTTTTATTATAATGAAACTAATACTAATAATATTCAAATACTATATTTTTAAATCTGTTTTCATTATTTTGAAGAATTAGTAATTTTATATTAGAATATTCTAAATTATTGTAATTATTAATTTCTTTGACTTAACAAATAATAAATGTATTTTTTTTGCTGAATTTTACAATAAATTATTTTTTAGCTTCAGATCACTCTATATAGAGCAAGTATATCATATAAAGTAATTTAGATTTATATAATTATAGTGTCAAAGTGAAGTAAATTTATAAATTATATAGAAATCTAGAATATATTACTTTATTAATAATTCTATTATTATGTACTATATTTTAATTTTTATAATTCTATAATATTGTTACAATAGTAACATAAAAATCGTTAATTTCAAAAATAATTGAAAAATACAAAATATTCAAAAATATTCATATAATAAGAA